>JABCMJ010007712.1:0-12356 GCA_014822125.1 Arbutus unedo
AAAAAATTACAAAAAACAGTCATATAAGAACAAAAAAATAATCAAATAATAAAGTCAATATTTTTATTTGCAATATTTATGTTATTTGATTACTTTTTTGTCATTATTTGAGATTTTTTATAATTTTTTATTTTGCTTCAATTTTTTTAATAGTTATTAGTGTTTTGCCAAAAGATTTTAGGAAAATGTAAAATTACTTCCAAAAAATTTTAAAAAAAAATCATAAGAGACAAAAAAAATCAAAATAATATTTATTTGGGGCTTATTTTTTATCTTTAATAATTTTTTTAAAATCTTGAACATATTTTGACACTTTTTAGATTTTTATTATCGATATGACCTAATATCCACAAAAAATTAATATAACAATAACAATAACAAATGTAAAATAAAAATGAATACAAAGAAAAGAATTTACTATTGTATATAATAAAGATATTTTTGTACAATTTAAAACAATAAATTTTAGGAGTTAAAATTTATTTTTATGAATTAATAATATTAAAAATTGTACGCGGTAGACTTTTAACATAAAGACTCTAATAATAAACAAACTAATTATCTACACGAATAACAAACAAAATCAGAAAAAAAAAATAAAGATATAATAATAAAAAAAAAGACCCCACTGAGTTTTAATGATAAACCTCTATATAAACGTGTGATTGTAGCAATTGGACATAATTGGGGTGTGGAGACAGAAATTTCCACGCCAACCATAATTGTCGGTCCTAGTAAAAGGATGGGGAGAAAAGAGGCCTCAGCACATAATTGGGTGGGCCCATAGATGTCGGCCGCCGTCTCCGTGAAATAATAGAAAACATTGGGATTGTTTTGGGTACCGATGATATTTTTTCGGTTAAAATTTTGAAAAAAATTGAATGAATATAATAAAAAAATAGATATATTAGCAGGAAATATTTATTATAGAAGAGTAGATAGTTATAATTTATTGAGTAAAAAAAAATGATAAATATGAGTAGGCGTATAATATTTTCTCAATTTATAATGGTATTCTCGTAAATAAAAAGAGGATATAGAATGAGATAATATATGGATACAATGAGAGGTGAGATAATTTTATCCTCTAGCGGATAAAATAGTACCTTGAATATTATATTCGGGGGCCAAAAAAATAAATAAACTCCGGATATGACAACTCGAATAACTATATTTGGGGTGATAAGTAATGAACTCTTATTTGACTGCTAACAAATACGTCCTAAGAGATTATTTGTTACCGGTTAAAGAAAGGAGTAAAATTATTGCCACGGATATGACTATTTGACTTGTCATATCTAAAATTTGTTTACATATTTAGACCCTGGATATGATATTCAAGATATTAATTTATCTACTTAGAGGGAGAAAATTTTTTCCACCTCTCCTCCTATCCATCTTATCTTCTTCTATATACACCTTCTATTTACGCAAATGCCGTTATTAATTACAAAAATTTCATTATTAATTAGAAGAATGTTATCTACTTACTCGTATTTACCATATCATCTCTTCTCAAAAAATACTCAAACAAACTCTTTATAACTATCTATCGTTCCATAATAAATTTTCTCTTCTATTATATCTCCCTCTTACTATATTGACTACATTCTTTCTGTAATTTTGACAGCTAATAAACGGGTCATAAGTGTGTAGAGTTTATATTTGTCCTAAGACACTCCGACTTGAGCTCTTATTGAATTTATTCGGCCTATCGTGTTAAATTATATTTTTTATTGAAAAAATTTATTTATTTTGTATTAATTTTTTTCTGAAATATATATAAAAATTATATTTAAATTAAAAAAAAGAAAAATAAGTCAAGAATATATATTGTTTTAGCTTTTGAATATCATTTTTTATTTTTTTAAATCTGTTGTTGAAAAATTAACAATTCACAAAAAAAAAAATGACGGAAAACAAATAAAAGTAATATAAAAAAATAAAAAATAATTTTAAAAAAATGTAATAATTTCTTGTGTAGTTTTCCGAATTAATGGCGTTAACGCTAGTGCATCAATGCCTCCATATGCACGTGGCTTTAATTCATAAAGTATTACATTTCGTAAGTCGATTGTCTCACGGCTTGTTTTTGTTTTTATAACATAGCAAAATTGTCTCACTGGTCTATACTATTTTAATTAGGTCTCATTTGTCTTGATTATTTATAATTAAATTTTATCTCTATTAAATTTTTTATTTGTTATTTTAGTTTTAATTTTTTTATAAATTATTAATTTTAAAATGTATAAAATTATGTTTAAAAGTTAAAAAAATATTACAAAAAAATCCTGTTTTTAGGAAAATTAAAAAAATTCAATTTTTTAAAAATTAAAATAAAATAATAATTAAATAATCAAATCAGGACAAAATTAACCTGAAGAATAAAATTACATTTTGATTGATTTGATTGGTCTTTGTCTGTGACAGAGACAAGTCATGTCCATTTGCTCCATGGGCCATAGCCTTCTCTGTCTTTCGAACGGGCTCCTGTTAGGATCTCACCTACGCCAGCAATGATGTAACTACTAGAACTCATTCTCCAAATTGTTCGTTTTTTGTCTGTAAATTCAGCCTCTAATTTAATTGGGGAAAATAGAACCTTATATCTAAGTACATTTATAAAGCTCCACTCTGCCCCCAACACTGGATTCCCAGCCGGATGCCTTCTTGTTGGATCCAAACATTGAAGGTTTCTTCTCGCTGTATTCACATAATCTGTAAACTTGTTGTTTTAGCACTATGGAAAAAGACACTAGACTCTCTTTCGCAGATTCAATTTATCTGACAACTTTATATTATCTCTCACATATTACTATGTTATTCTTCGTTGAAGCAGGGAAATATAAATAAATAAATAAAAAGAGCATCGCAAATTTGGGCAGGAAAATTGAACTGCAATTGGGTTTTTGGTAGTTCATCAAAATGGGAGATGAGCATAAACAGAGGCTTCTCAGGAAAGATTTCTACGAAAACTGCCCAGGATGTAAAGTGGAAGACCTTAAAGAGAAGCAGCGTGGTATACCCATCAAACAACTCCTCTCCATATGGTTTGTGGTGCTCTGCACAGGTAAATTTCTTTGGCACTTCAATTTCAAACACACTTTTTTCTTTTTGTTTGATCGTTCCCTTAACTTGTTGAATCTCCTAAATTCCCTGCGTGGTGGCTTTTTCCTCTTTTCATGGAGGTCTACTCTTTCGTTTGGATTCAAATTATAATCTGATGTACTTCTATATAATTTTGTGTCAAATTTGCATTGCCTTTTGGTGGATTTTCATAAAAATAAAAAATAAAAAAATAAAAATCATGCACTGTAAGGATAACATTTTGAATCTTCGTTTAAGCCATTTTAAGGTGTTGAGAACGAACACAAAACTAATGTTTAAAATCTAAGTTCTGTTGAAATCAAGGATATTAAAAATCGTCACATAAGAAAGGAATAAAATTCCTTTCACTCGATTTAAATGGTGCCGTTCATGGGAATGAATTCGATGCAAACCTCATGAAAATCTTCGAATCCGTTCAAAATGAAGGGAACACGTACCGGTCCTTAGTTGTTGTTTTATTGAGTACTTAATTAACAAGATAAGTCTGCCTAAAGTTGTCGAGCAAGACTACACACACCCCTCTAATACACAAATCGTTCAGAATCATCCGATGCACGTGGGGTCCTCTAAAACAATATGGGTTTCACGTGCATCGAACGGTTTTGGACACATCTGTTTTGGGATCTATGTATTAAAGGTGTGTTTGAGACTTTCTCAAAGTTGTCAGATTTTTTGACTGATTTCATACAAGTGACACTGTCTAATTGTGCATTTGTGACAAGTCATTACTTCCAGTAATTTCTGGTACTAATGAGCTGAGATGCGCTAGAATTACAAAAGACTAAGGTTGTCCTAATGTGATCTGATGGTCACTGGTTGGATTCAACAGTCCTTCTGCTTGCAGAGGTAAGATGTGTACAAGCCTTTATCAGATTCCCTGCAATAACAGGATCCTCGTGCACTGATAGCTTTCTTTTTTTCCTTTAAACTAACATGTGCTGTATATAACTTTAGAAAACCATCTTCCTAATACTATGATCGTTGTCACCTTTTTCTCTTCTTTCAGCCATGTATTCGATGATTGATGATGGAACAGCATGATATGAAGCAATAAAAAAATTACTATGCTTTTGTATAAAATAGTGAAAATTATGGTAACCAGATGAAGTCAAGAGACTCGAGACTTATGAAGCACGGATACTTCGAAACTAGTCACGTACGCGTATCCGATACTTCTTGGATATCGATACTCACCCAAGACACCCCGATACGTATCGGATACACCAAATAAGTATCCAAGACTAAAATTAAATCATTTTAATTTCGGATACTTTTCGGATACTCGGTGGATACTTCTAGGATATAGCCGGATATTTTAGGGATACGGCGGGAGATGTATTTAATTCGCTTGAGGGTGCTAGTATACTTGAAGTTTCCTTGATGAGCTGGATAAGAAGCCGTGACATTCTCCGATGAATAAGGGCATGCAATTGAATTTTGAAATTGATATGGGTAAAAATTAGTAGCAATTATCGCTTCTTGGTTTAGACTTTTGTCGCTTTTTTTATATTTTGAATGACTTTTGAAAATTAATTTGTGCTAAATGATTTGTATAATGTTATTAGCAATTCAACTACTCTTCTAGTTCTTTTGGCTCCTTTTTATGCATAGTACATAACTGATAATTACAAACAAAATTAATTTTTTTAGTTGTATTTCCGACGTATCCGTATCCTATTATTTTAAATTTTGCCGTATCACCTCATCTGTATCATATCGTATCGTATTCCGTATCGGTATCCTAGCTCGAGACCTAACAAAGTAGGCATGAGCTGACACAGAACAACACCAACTTCCTTTACTTCAAAACTAATCAGCAGTCCATTCCAAAAAAGAGTTCCGACATGTTTTTGTTCCTCCCCCTTTTTGCTGAGCAGTTGTGCAGGCGTGCTAGAATCGGATTGCGATCCAATATTTGATAAAATCGTTGATGCCATACTCTGACTTCTATTGTAGCAAAATTTTGTTATCCAGTTGTGCAAGCCACAAGTGGTTCCTGTTTTGCATCAATAAAGATGAACTAATGTTTTCCAAAATGGGAAGGAGAATAAACTAACTTGACTTGAAGAACAACCATAGAGTTGAACTCAAATGAAGAACAAGAAACTTCATTATGGATGAAATAACAAAGCTTAAATGGTCATTACAAGGAATTGCTAGGTAGACTAGGCTTTAATTGAAATTAAATTCAAGTAGATCGAGGGAAATTGAAGGTAGAGGTAATGAACCAAAAGAAAATAAGTGAATGTTGGATTCTTAACGCAGGAGCCCTGGATTTCACCTTGTGAACTTATATTTATAGGCAAAGAGCAAATTGATTCAAGCATGTATTGCAGCATAACTTGTTGCTTCGAGGCTTCTCACCCGTCCCATGTCTTCCCCTGTGAATGCAAGCGCAATCCCATTTCCTCAAAATGAGTGCTTATAAAAGGCATAGTGGGCAGTTGAATATGAGTCATGGGGAGTCAGCAAGGGTCATGAGGGCCTCCAGAAACCCATGGACTCCTCAGATCCTGTCAACTGTCCCTTTGCAACTGCTTTCTCCCACAAATTAGGTTTGGCCGAATAGCCACCTTCCTATTTAGCTTCTTCAATTTATGTAACTATATTTATAGGTGCACATGCATCTTTGTCACCTATATGGATTTGCCACATGTCCTTCATTATCCCAGATTTGGTTAGAGGATTATTTTTTTGATACGTGGTGTAATAACTGAAATTAATTTGGTTCCTATTTTGTTTGGATGGGTTTAAGTCTTATTTACGCGTATTTCATACCCTTGGAGTTTGGGGTGTGACAAGCCTAGTTTAGATTCATTTTGATAAGCAAGGAACTCTACCAAGGCCTGACCTTTTACAGCCTTTAGTGGCACATATTGGAGACAAAATTCCATTTACAATAGGGACTATTTGCCAAATCAGCCTCTTGGAATGGGCCAAGAAAAGCAAGTATTTCATAAGATTTATTTTGCTCATGATATAATCGACACAGGAAGCAAATAATTCCATAATCTAATCGCAAGAAACTACAAGGCAAGACAAATCTTTTCAATTGAAGTGTAAGGACTCTCAATAGGATTCAACAATTGACTCAAATAATAATCCTCTACCAATACGGTTCCAATTGAGCCTTTGGCCGTTGAAAATGTACAACTTTAAATGCTTGTTTTTACAGTTTTTTATGCGAGGAATGAGAATAGGTGCCTTTGCTAAATAACCCTTGGGGCCTGTTCGTTAGGGGTCATAGAAAGGGTCCAATACTATCACCTGGATATGGCTATCTGAGTTTTCCATATCCGTAGTTTGTTTACTTCCTTGCACCACGGATATGATATATGGGAAACTACTTTATCCTTTGGAGGGGGATAAAATTATCTTAACATGTTTGTGGAATATTTTCTTAGATATCATGTATAAGTGGCGACCATTTTTTTGGGTAATAGGGATTTATACCCTACCTAAATGTACTGTCGGGTGAAAAACGCAGAAAAAAAACTAGAAAATGGTGGACAAGTAATAATAGTCCTTGCTACCTTTCCCAATTCTTGTGCAATTTTGTAAATAACAGAAAGAACCATATGTGGTTTCACCCACTGAGCACTCTTGATGTACTTTGAGTAAAATTGTGGTACAAATCCATAAACAGTTTCTCGCACATTACAACATTCATCCAAGGCATACAGCAGGAAGATCCCATATAGTAAATAAGGCAGAAGACTTGGTATATGTCCTACACTTCTTTTCTGTTCAATGTTCATCAACTTCTTACTTATCGTTGTCAATTATGAACGTCCAGGCCCTAACATCATTTTTTTTGGCATTAACTTTTCAGCGCTGCCAATATCGTCTCTCTTTCCTTTCCTTTATTTTATGGTGAGTAAACAGACACCTTAGATGATTTTGAATATGAATTAGGAATAGTATTGGGGTTTTCAATTCACGTATAATGAGCTTGTAGTTATTTATGTCCACATTCTATCCAAAATAAATCAAAAGTGTGTAGATTTTAATGTACTATGTTTTCATAAATATATCTGTATTCCAAATTCATGCCTGTTATGCTTTCCGGATTTGATATGTCCATCCAGCTTTACTTTCCATGTTATCTGGAAAAAGCAACTTTATGGTAGCTGAAGGCTGGATTCCCTACCTGGGATATTGTTTCTCCTTCATAGGTACCAAAACATTGTTTTGATCTAGGTTGGCGTACAACATCAAATACAAGCAAAAATGTTGCGATTCTTCTCTTAATGAAAGAGTTACAAAATAGAACACAAACCACTAACTGCGAGAGGATTTTACGCTACTTCTATAAGGCAAGACATGTTATACTGCACAGAGTATTGGGCAGCGAGCTAAACAGGTTAAGAGTCAGGAAAACCAAGAACAGAGACATGTGGAATGTCTTTGTGAAAAAGTAACTGCGAGATGATCAGTTGAAGGCCCTTCACAGGTGTGTGAAGAGTTGCAAAAGGGTAGGGCACAAGCACGTGAAGAAGAAAATGGCAAATTTTAACATACACACCCTGTAGTTTGAGTGGTTTTTAGACATCCCTTCTACTATGTTTCTAAATACTTACACCCCCTGTACTATCAGGTTAAGCGAAAAATATTAACTCTGTTAAGTGTAAAAGGATCAGATGGGCCCCAATCGATATACTCATTTTCAGACCGCTCGAAGAGAATCTCTCTCTACCGCATTATTATATAGGCAAAAATGGGCAGATGAAAATAGAAGTGTTTTTGCTTCTTATGTTTGCTAAGATTAGAGCTCATGGAATATTTTCTCAGCTTTCTGTTCTTCAGTTTTCTAGAAATGATCTCCTGTCCTGCTCTTCTTCTTATTCTGTCACTTTCTAATTCCTCAATTTCCCATCCTAAACTGAAAAACAAAACACAGCTTTATGTATATATATTTTTGCACATGCAAGTATGCATTTGCGTATGTATTGTACATAAATTTGATGTATTTTTATGTCTACTTTATTGGTTGTGACTTTGTACTATTTCGGCTTAACACTGTATTTTTGCGGAGGAAGAGCTCTAAGAAAGGTTTAATGGCGGATTATGGCTCTATACCATCACCAACGGATAAATACCAAATGCCCACTTTTCTGATTTTGCTGGCCACATTCGGAATCAGAACACAAAATTCTCAATTGGATTTCTTTTTTTTGGGTTATGAAGCAATTGTGAATGTGTAGTACAAATTGTACTACACTTGTGTAGTACATATTGTAGTACTGTACTGTCTTGTATTACTTTGTACTTTTGTACTACCCTATTGCACTACACGTTCCCATTATTAGATGCTAGGATTATTATTTAATCATGTATCCACCATTGTATCAATCATCTCTCTCCAATCAATAATATTGCAAGGTTTCTTTCTCTTTCTCTTGTACGTCTCCTCTCTTTTCTATTACGGTATCGGAGCAAGGTTAGGGCTAAAATTCTGATTGCAGTCGATCTCTATCTCAGTCATTATCTCTCTTCTCTCCTTCTCTTAGTTGTAGCAATACCTCATCTCTCTCTCTCTGATTTCTTCATCAGTCTCTCTCTCTTTGTTGATCACCCATAACCCGACCGACTACTAAAACCCAGCCTCCAGTCATCAACGACCCCTGTCGGCACCCACAAACTCACGATCGAGCTCTGGCGACCCCAACGAGCATCGCTCACACCCAACAGCCACTCGCCGACCATTGGCGACCCCTTAGACCTTCAACGACCCTTCCGACCTCCGGCGAGCATCCTCCCACGATATCTCAGCCTTTCATTGCTTATTTGGCTTTTCTAATTGTCTCAAGTTCTAGTTATTTTTGTGGTTCTGCTTCTCTCTGTTCTGTGTTTCTGCTTCTCTCTGTTCTGTGTTTCTGCTTCTCTTTGTGGTTCTATTTATCTGTTTGTGTGAACTTTTGGATTTATTCTGTGTATCTTAACATGGCTGGCAATACCGATTCTTTACAAGCCATCAGTGTTAAACAGTTTGGAGTAAAGCAAAGGTCAATGGGATTATATCACTAGTGAGACTACATTGCCCACAGATCAACAGGCTAAAAATCTTGCAAAACTGGTGCTCAAATGGTGTATCAATAATGCCCAGATTATTACTTGGATCAACAATTCGGTTGATCTCTCTATCGGTGTTCATTTTGCAAAATTCACTATCGCTAAGGAAATCTGGGATCATCTTGCTTGTCTTTATGTTTAGTCCAATTTTGCCAAGAGATATCAATTAGAACATGAAATTCAGGCTACATCACAAGGAATCAAGAGTATCCATGAATTTTATTTTGTTATGACAGGTTTATGGGGTCAGTTGGCATTCATTGAACTTAATGAATTGAGTACTTTCAGTATATATTGCACTTATAGAGAAGAATAGCGGCTCGTCATCTTGACTTTAAGAACATTCAGGGTACTATTCTTCATTGCTCTCCACTTCCTTCTGTTGATTCTGTTGTTAATGTACTTCTGGCCGGAGAGACTCGCCTTTGCACTAGCTCTCGGAAGGAACTTTTTGGCCCTACAGTATTTCTTGCTCCTTCTGCAGCACTTTTGCCTACTCCTACAATTCTGCAGATTTCGCAATCTAGCAGGCCAAATCTCTGGTTCCTAAAGATGAGTGCAGCTTCTGTCGCCAAAAGGGATGCTGGAAGGCTGCATGACTTAAGCTGCTTAGTTCAACAAAGTCCACACCACCTCTCATTCTTCACGACCACCTCAGCGCCATTCTCGCCCCTATACTGCGTTTGTTGTTCCCACTTCTACCGATCTGACAGCTACTTCATCCTATGAGCAAATTCAGCAGTATCAAGCATTTATAGTCGCTACTGAGGGTGATCATCTGCAAGCTTTTACCCTAACCACTATCCATACCCAGTTAGGTTTGAATAGTTCCCGTCACCTAGGTATCTTGTCCACTACATGGATATTTGACTCTAGCTAGTCCCATCACATGACCCCACACTTATTTCTTCTTAGTAAACGTGTTTCTCCTTCGTCTCCTATTAGTATTGCCATTGCAAATGGCTCTCCTATGCGTGTCATATCTGTAGGATCTATCTCCATCTGCACATTATCTATTTCTAATGTCTTTCACGTTCCTTAATTATCTCTAAGTCTTATTTCGATTAGTCAATTACCTAACTCAGGGTTTGACGTCTTCTTTTCTTCCTCAATTGTTTGGTGAATGTTTAAAACGTTTAGTTGCGTTAGGTTCCTTAGGTCAAGGTTCTATTATTGATATTTCTAAGTGTAATGCCTGCAATAGACATGATATTCTGTTTTAATTCAACAAGTTGTTCACACAACTTCTCTTGGTAATTTGACAGCATGTACTTCTTGCGAAGTTTGGCCTTCATCTCTTGCCACGTACTAATTGGCGCCTGCCCCAATGTCCTGATATCATGTTCAATTCCCATCCACCAAAGTTTTGCCAATCCCACGAGTTCCATCCTTGCAAATCTCACTCTTCGATTATCCGCCATATCGTACCAGTCAAAGTATTCCTCAATGGAAGCAAGCCAATCATAAAACAAAGTTGGATCAACTTTACCCTCAAAATCTGGAACATTCATCTTAATTTTCTTAGTGATATCTCCAGTTGTATCATATGCCTTGTATTGATCCCTCTGTAAGAAGTTATTGGTCCAATCGAGCATGGAACAATGTGGCATTCTCTAGCTTTGCGCAACTCTAAGTTGTTGCCCTTGCGTTGGATTTGCACGTTGTTCGGTTACTTGATCACCTTGATTATGAACATTTTCACCAGGAGTATGATTTGAAGAATTCTCTCCCTGTTAGCCGGTCGTTGCACCACCATTAGGTTGAATTGTTTGGTCTTCCAAAGCGCTGATGCGGAGATTAAAGCCATCTAGTTGCTCTATAATTTTTAACAAAGCCTCATCTCGCTGAAAATCAGTCATTCTTCCTCTAATAGGCCTGCCAGATCGTGTAGACATAGTGCTACCCTTGCTTTGATACCAAACTGATGTTGGACAGATTTGGATTAGGACTGATGATGACCAAAATAAGAAAACACAAGTTGTTTCGGGTTGTGAACAGTATGTAGAAAGTAAGAAGGAGAATTAGAGGAAAAAGAAGATAAATTTAGGCATCACGCCTAGGTTACCAAAGGCATCACACCTAAGGCCTCTTTAGCATCACACTAAAGAAAAGGTTGCATTCACAACCTTGAAAGCTAAAATTTTTTAATGTTCTCATTCATATCCCAAAAGCTTAAGGCTTACATGAATTTATAGGCTCTAACATATGAAATACGAAGACCCTTCCTATTCCCTATGTCTAGGAAGATAAAATATGTGGTCAAATAGACAACAAGAAAAAGACTCTTCCTATTCCCTAGAGGTCTAGGAAGATAAAACGTGTGGTGAAATGGAAACTTAAATGCAACTAATACATATTCATAAAGCATTAAGTAGTCTAGTCCAGCCTAGTCAATAGCCCAGCTCTCAAGTGGGCTATTTGTCATCCAAGATATATTAGATTAGGGTTTGGGCTTTAGAACCATTTAGCCTACGTCTTTTATAAACTTTCAATGGTTGCTGCCAGTTTCCATCAGAAACATTTGTTCCTGTTGCAAAGATAACTACAATTCGCACTCTCATATATGTCGCTGCTATTCATGTTTGGTCTATGTTTCAATTAGATGTGAGAAATGCATTTCTTAATGGCTATCTCACTGAAGAAGTGTATATGCGCCCGCTGCCTGGCTTGTTGCATTCTCCAGACCAAGTTTTCCGTCTTCGGCGTGCTCTTTGTGGCCTCAAACAATCTCTTCGTGCTTGGTTTCAAGCGGTTGTTCGGAATATTGATTTTCAACCTAGTATGCATGATTCTGCTTTATTTGTTTGTCAAACATCCCTTGTTCTCCTTATTCTCCTTATTCTCTATGTGACAATAGGATTATCACAGGTTTTGACCTTGCTGCTATTTTTGAGGTCAAGTCTCATCTATTTTGTGAATTTGAGATGAAAGATTTCGGTCTCCTCTGGTACTTTCTTGGCATTGAAGTGGCTTCTTCTCCCAAAAGTTATTTGTTGTCTTAGACGAAGCATGCGCATGACATTATTACTTAGGCCGATCTCACGGATGACAAACGTGTTGACACTTCTCTTGAGCTGCATGAAAATTCTCTTCTTTCGATGGTGTTCCTCTCGATGACCCTACTTTGTATATTGAGTTGGTTGTGTTAAGAATAAAGATATGTTTTGGGAATATTG
>JABCMJ010007719.1:0-20295 GCA_014822125.1 Arbutus unedo
CACATTGAAGTTGACTATCATTTTGTTCGTGAAAAGGTTCTATCTAAACAGCTCATTGTTCGTTATGTTCCCACTACAGCTCAAATCGCGGATATCTTCACCAAAGCTTTGTCTGTTGGTCGTTTCTTGTTTCTCAAAGCCAAACTTCTGGTTGCTGCTCCTCCCATCAGTTTGCAGGGGGGTGTGAGTAAGGTCAATACAGTAGAGGACAATTCAGTAATTTCAGGTTCAAATCAGAAACAAGAATCAGTGAAATAGGAATGTAAAAGCCGAATGCAGAGGAGTGTCAAAAGCAGAGGATAACCGAATGCAGAAGAGTGTCAAATGCAGAGGATAGTTTTTAAATCAGTTAGTTAGTTATATAATCTGTTAGGGAACTAACTGATATTCATCAGTGATTGTGCAAACCAGTGCTTCATCTTTGTTTTCTGTTTTAGCCGACTCAAGTGGTCTATAAATACTTGAGGAAATGTTCTGTAACAATCAGAGAAAAAGGAAAGGAAAGGGAACATCAGAAATAAAAGAAAGAAATATCAAGAGGTGTTGTGTTGATCAAAACATCTTCAGAAATGAATAACCTGTAAACTCCACAGGTAGGAACAGATTATATGATTCTGGTCAGTATCTTACGTAGAAAAATAATCCTGCAATTAGAGCTGTTTAATAGCAGGGGATAATGGTTGATGTAATTCTTATCCTTTCTTTCTTCTGACTGTTCTTCGTCTCTCTGCATTTACCAGTATAGAGGGTAAGAAATAAGCTTACAGCTGCAGTTTGCATATGTTAGCAGGCCGCCTTTTTTCCATCCATTTGATTTGGGATATGATAGCAGATATGGTGGTCTCCGTGATTTCTTGAGTTGATGAATTTGTTTGTCGTTAATCGGATGGTTTAGTGGCTTTTCATCGGTTCTTTTTTATGTTTTGTTTTTTGTTTCTTTTTCCAGCATCGTTCTTAGTATTGCATTGTGGTTCCTATGTTCTGTTCTGTTGTGTTTCTACGGAATTGATCAACCGGAGGCCATCACCTTTAAGTACTTACATTTCAAGTCATGGTTTCTCTACCTGTCTGAATGAATGGCCAAAACCCAAGTAATTTAGCTCCATCTGGTTGTCCGGCCTAAGTGCGTCTGTTGGTGGAACTTGCAGCGCTACATTGAACAAACTTTGTTGTAATCAAAGGCTGGATATTTGGTGGGCAGCCCCATCTTCTTGCTCCTAAATGTACCTGATCTGTATTCGAAGCTTTGGAAGTAACAAAAGAGGCTAAGAGCAACTCCAAGAACACCGGTTAATTTAGCTAGTGAAAATTACCAAAAAAAAAAGTAAGCTTTTCGGTGTGGGTTTTTTTGATTTGGTCATTTCATGACATGAAGATTAACAGTGGAGTGTGTATGGTGAAGAGAGAGACTGGCAAATGGGCATTAGGTTAAAGTTATTTTGGTCACTTTTATACATGCAACTTAAAACCGTCTGGAACAAATTAAGGAAGGGGGAATATAGATATCGTAAACTACAGCAAGGGAGGACAGAGATATTTAAAAAAAATAAAATAAGGGAAGGTGTTGATATTGTCAGACCTAAGGAGAAGTTAGTAAAATTTATCGTTTTTATCAGAGATAATGTTCCGATTTCTTAGAACATGAAATAATTTTTTTAATTTTATATGTATTCAGAAAACAAGTTTTAAACATAAATTCAGGAATTTTTTAATTCGAAATGAACCACAGTTGCGGAAGCTTTTCAAAAGCTACAAAAATACCCTCATGGGTCTACAAAGTTATTCAAAATAAACATAGAGCTGTTAAGGATATGGTAGCTAGGTGGTGTGTAGTCCTCTGTTTCAAAGTCAGATACTTTCGGGTCGGGTTGCTCTTCCAATTACACACCTTTATTTGGTAGGGGTAGGAAAATCCCTCCATGGATAATGAAACTCAGCGGAAATACTTACCCGATAAACAAACCCAAGAAACATACAAAAATATGATAGACAACAGAACAAAGTAAATAGAATAATAAGTAACGGAATTAAACACATAGGTTTGTTATGAATATTTTATTTAAGTTTCTAGAATTCACCACCACTGAAATCGAATCTTACCCTTGACAACTAGCATAGAGTACTCAGGTAACATTGATCGGGCCTTACCTACCCAAAGTTTATAGTCTTAAGGTTAAGTCCCCGACTTGAATACTAGAACGGCAAGGTAGGAACATTCTACTGTCCACTCATGTCAATATCAACGTTACCCTATCTAGATCCGACCAAATGTGGCATCACCATCACCAGGTTAGGTACTAACGAACCTTAGCCGTTTTCTCTTAATTAGCTCAAGGACGCCCAAAACTTTGGCCATCACTCCCTCGAGTCTGGTGTTGCCTCCGCAGATGTCTCGAGGTCACCTCAACTGTCTTCAATACCTCCTAGATGGGGTCCATAAAATGAGACGACGCCCAAAACAAACCAAACAAGAGATAGCGCCC
Organism: Arbutus unedo; assembly: GCA_014822125.1. Lineage (NCBI taxonomy): Eukaryota > Viridiplantae > Streptophyta > Magnoliopsida > Ericales > Ericaceae > Arbutus > Arbutus unedo. Next base: position 2,484 of record JABCMJ010007719.1, read on the forward strand.
AGATAACAACAACTCTGCCTCGACGGACCTTTCAATCCGGTTTACACTTTCCATTGACTTACACCATTAACGTACACCTAGGCATCACTATTCATGAACTACTTTATAATGCTCACTCGACATCCTCCGATGTCATGTCCAAATGTCATTCGAACACGTGTCGTACGTGTATTCTACGTTTTTTCCCAAATTCATTTAACAACAATCTCCAGACATTCAAACATTCAAACATCACAACGACTATAAGTTGGTCTAACCAGAGTTTCAACATTCGATAATAAAGCCAGAATCTCAACAATATCGTAACTATGTTCCAAAATTTTCAACAACATTTTGGAATCAAAATAACAAAATAATTTAATTAGAATATGGTTCAGTTGGCAATTATTTTCTCACAAAATCTCACGGGAATTTATAGACCTAATAACACTAGAGGTGTATACTTGTGCAAGTATTTGTGTAAGGGTACATGCGAAAATCAGGGTCTCAATTAGCCAAAGGAACAAACTGCCAAAGAAGACAACCCAGACTAGTTGATCGCCTAGCCCAGTCCGGTCTATAGACCGGTTGACCGCCCTTATGTTCTGGGTTACGAATCATAATGCAACAGAAATCATTTTAATGCGATTAAACTCTCATATTGTTCGATCGAAAGTGAAAGGTAAGTATTCCCAACTTAATACGTGATTCTGGAGAAACCTTGGTGATCGAAAGGTGAAAAACGTCTAGACAATGTGCAAAAAGAATGACAATATGGTGTATTTATAGAGTGAGGGAACTAAAAGTTGGGGAAGGATTGCCAAGGGTTGCAATGTATATGTTGAGAGATGAAGTGAAGAGGCATGGAGTCCCAAAGGGTTTAAACGTTAAACAGTCGTTTATGAACATAATGAAGAAGAAAAGATTCTGATCTAGTGTTACGCGAACACACGCCTCACACATGCACGTGTTCCAAACCAACTGTTTGACATACAAATGAAAAATAAACAATTAATGCAAAATAATTATGATAAATTAATTGAATAGAAATCTTATTTTTATTTTTTTAAGAAAAATGTCGGGTTATTACAACCTCTCTACCTAAAACTCCAATGTCTCCAAATTTATTATGTGCCCTAGCTTGCCCCCTTTCGCTCTCAAGTTATTTATTCAAAAAGAGTAACTCTTAATTCTTGTAAGTGTAAGTCTCCTAGGTTTCAGTAGCAAGTCATTTTTATCAAAATGACCAAATGGTAGTGTTTTGTTAGTACAAGTCTATCTTAAGGAGCAAACCAACGTATTATTATCAGGAGCAAGCGTTTCTTTTCTTGCCCTACAACTCTTGTAACTATAGGGAGCTCTCTCAAGTAGCATGTGAATGCCCTTTGAATCTTTGCACCCCCTTAGAAGAATATATAGAGAGTATGTTGAGGTTGCTCGAGCCACCTCATAGCTTGCTCGACCGATCAAATCTCACGAATCTCTTAATTTCATAGTTTTGAGGAGCAATTATCAACTTCTAGTGCAATTCTTGTCATTATAAGGAGCAAGTCAATATATCAGCAAGAACAAGTTTCAGTGTCTTGTTGGTCCAATTCTTGTATCTTTACTTACAAGTAAATTTACTATAAGGATTAAATAAGTGTTTTATTGGCGCGAGTCTTTAATTTGTAAAGAACAAGTTAATTTATCACCACATGCAAGTTTTGGTGTCTTCTTGTTGTAAACCTTCTAGTTTCAAGGATCACGTCATTTTATCAGAGTGAGCGTCTTATTTGTTAGTGTACTTTTAATTTGTTAGTGTCTTATTTCCGCAAGTCTTGCAGCTTCCAGACCAAGTCAATATTTTATCTAAAAAATGCAACTCAGTTATGTCTAAGGACAGATCTAATATGTGCTAAGGCTATATGTGGCCTAACTTTATTACTAAATTACTTTTTCGTCTTTATTAAAAAAATTATGTTTATTTTTTGAAGTGAGCAATGTTTATGAATTACTAGTTCTTCTCGATGAAATAAATTAGAAAACTACAAAAATAAACCACACTTGAAAAAAGTTCACTAAATTAAACTTTTTTATCATGGTTTTCTACTTTTTAGATTTCTCTTGTCTAGATAAATTAATAATCTATAAAATTTAATGCAAAACTAAAATACACAAAAAAATTCAAAACTAAATACAAAAAAATAATACAAACAACAGTTAGCCCAAAGTTGAGTGTCATTACTTCTTGCAACTCATGACCCGTTCAGTTATATTTTTTTCTCTTTCTAAATTTTTTTTATCTGTTGTAACCTTGTGCATATTATTTGTGGAGCCCTTTAGTTCATGTAGAGATTTTACTTACGAGTCCATGCTACTTTGAAATTTGGGTAACTGGATCTATAACCACAATCAATGTCAGTGTCTCATTGGCCAGAGGTTGGTCAGGCAGTGCTCCGATATATAAGTCAGTACTTGGAAAAGAAGAAGGAAGGAAAGTACTGAGCTAGGGCTAGATGATTGTTGGTACCCCATTCTATCAAGTATTGTACCTTATATACTTCTCTTGGCTTGAGCACCAAGTATAGATTGACATGTGCACACTCCTTGATGATAATGACCCATAACTAAATTCTATTATGACACAATCCAATCACATGATGAATTTCAACTCACACATCATGTGGTACAACCTATACACCTAAATCCCAAGTGGGCTCTAGTCCACTGCAAATGATCTCGGCTTGGCGGACTATTCAAAGACTCGGCCCAGACTCATAAAGTGCTCCATTGGACTAGGCAGGAAACATTATGTCATGTCATGGGCCTAGTTTGGACTTGATTTGGAGAATTTATGGCACCAATCAATATTGGCTCGAGTCGGACCCATGGACCCCCCCCTTTTGGGCTATGACCTGGTCTGAGCTCATCCCAACTAGTTGAAGATACTGACTTCAGGCTTGGTATGGATCTAGCCCACACCACTCAATTCGACTCATTAGTTGTCTCGTTTCGATCCTCCACAATAGCCGCTCAACTATTCGTCTATTCGGTTGAGGAAGAGTTGATCACTGATTACTTGATCGATCACAGACGTGTTGTACTGAAAGAAAAGGGGAGATGATGGTGTCATCCATACAGGCTAGCTTGGCTCATGGCCTTTTAGGTTTGATGACACGCGTCGATCATCTACCCTACCAATGTCAATTTAAAGGACGTGTCACATGCGTCAGTCTACAAATGCATGCGAACTGTCTCCTTTGCATTAAATGTGATATCTCGTGTCACAAAGCGATAGGTGGACATGTCGTGCCTCCTCAATTCTCATACAAACGTTTCAAATTGTCGGTTCCTTTCAAATTTCTCCAACCTATCCTTATAAAAAAGATTGTAATATTTCAAAACACACTTTTGCCATTATGTTCTCTTGCCTCTTGCATTCTTGTTAGCGTAAGACTCATAGGTTTAAGGAGCAAGTCATTTTTATCAAAATGAGTAAATGTTAGTGTTTTGTTAGTGTAAGTTTGTCCTAAGGAGCAAGCCAATTTATTATCAGGAGATAGTGTTCATTTTTTACGCCCTGCGACTCTTATAATTATAAGGAGCTCACTCGAGTAGCATATGGATGCTCTTTGGATCTTTGCACCACCTTAGAACATTGTTCACAATAGAGAGTATGTAGAGGTCGCTCGAGCTACATCATAGCTTGCTCAACCAACCAAATCTCACAAATCTCTTAATTTTCTATTTTTTATGAATAAGTGTCAATTTCTTGTAAGTCCAATTCTTGTAATTATAAGGAGCAAGTCAATGTATTAGCAGAAGCAAGTTTTAGTGCCTTGTTGGTCCAATTCTTGTTCCTTTAATGAATAAGTCAATTTATTATCTATTATAATATATGAAGGCAGAGCACAAGTTTGGTGTTTCTCAATTTGTCATTGTGTTCGTTTTTCAAATCTACATTACCCTCCAAAAATATTTCTAATTATTTTAAGTTACCTTGATTGCCCAATGGTCCACCCGGAATAGTGTATTGTTGTGGCACCGATTCAATCACATTTAATTTTCCGAACTCCTTCTACTCTTCAATGAAAATGTATAGCAGAGAAGTATTCGGTATCGATCCCACGGGGAATTGTGAAGTTTGCTACCTAGTGAATAAGTGTCGGGCGATTTCAGCGTTAAGGATGCCAATCCTTTTTGGTTCGGATTTGAGAGTATCACTTTAGAGCAAAAGCTACACGAGTAAAGTGATTAGTACGCGAGGAGGCAAGGTCTTTTGATTCACTCCATCCATAACTCAAGCAACTAATATCTCATTTTCTACACAACCAAGAACAAGGTAGCATGTTCTTGGTTAGAAAATATTGCAATGAAATCGTAAAAACAATAGATAAGTTGGAAAATGAAGATGTTCATAAAAAATACGTCAAAGAATGAAGGACATCGACCTAGGTATCAGATGTCTCAAAAGCACTTTGAGTACACCCTATCAAAGGCTTAATACTTCACCTAAGGTTCAAAGTATGAGAACAAATTTCATTTCCAACAAGTTTTGAAAACCCTAAATAGGAGATGTCAAAATTGCCAAGGTCATGAGATAAAGATCATCTCAAGACCAAGTCCAAATATCTAGCTTAGCATTATATAAAAGAGAGATACAACAAGGATAAGTAGGAAGAAGAACATAGAAACTAACTTGCCATGTATTAAAATGGTACAAAAGATGGAGAATGACAAGTTTAATCTTCTATTCTTTCATGCAACATTGAGTACAAGATGGAGAAATGCCAAAAACTACTAAAAACTTCAAGAACTTGCTATGCAAAATATGCAGGATAGCTCTCACCTCTCTCTAGAATAATATCTAAAACTATTGTATAAAAACATCATATGGCTAAAGCTCCTAAAAATCTGATAATATCCTAGGAAAAAATTCCCAAAAAATCGCTTAAGAAGTGACACAAAGTGGTTTCCATTTCAAGCCTCAAGGTGTCTCCCCAACAGTCTTGGCACGGAGCTCAAGGTGGCCCATAACATCTCCTATCAGTCGAAATAAAAGTGCTATCGCAGTTTATGGCCAATCGAATGTTGCACTTTTGAACCATCCGGATGAGATTGTTCTCTGGATTTCTCTCTGTTACTTATATTCCCCGATCAACTGGCTGGTCTACTTCTGGGCCATTCGGATGAAATAGCTTGCAGCATCTCTTCCTTTCCTCTTCATTCCAAGGTCATCCAAATGGCTTAGTTTGTGACCATCTAGATAAAGTAGCTTGCAGCATCTTCTTTTGGTGTATGGAATTCAGTCTTATCCGGTTGGCATGTTTTGGCCTATCCGGCTAGCTGTCCAGCAATCTTGCAAACTTGTCGTCTCAGATTCTAACCTTGATCCTTCGGCCTTCTTTCGATACTTTGAACAATTCAGTGACTTACTTCCAGCCTTCAGAAGTCATTTTGACCACCTAGGTTACTCTTAAAGCATAGTCAACCTATAAGGGGTCAAGAAACACCCCACGTGCAACATCAACCTTATCATGCATTCAAGTTCATGTATGTGTGCCAAAAGAGAGTGAATGAGCTAGTATATATGCAATATTATGCGCTCATCACACTCCCCAACTTGACGGTTGCTAGCCCTTAGCAACTTTTCACAAAAATTAAGAAGGTAAAGACAAATATCACCCCCCTTCGTAATATTGGACTGATTTTTTTCCATGTACTATCCCCCCCCCCCCCCCCCCCGATATCGAACTATCAAGTAACAACTCTTATGCTCACGGATGGATCTACGAGTGCATGCATATCAACAAAGCACTAGCTAGGTTCCCTCATGTGAATTATATCATGAACCATACCGAACAACTTGAATACATTTGGTGCGTAAGCTCGAAGCGATCAAGCAAGCCTCGATTCCAAAACTCTTGGGAACCCTCACAATGAATTCACTCGATCGACCAATTCAAAACATATCTCACACACAAATGGGATAAGAAATGCCATAGTTGAGCCAAAAGAGACTAGACATTCAAAAATTACGGCGCATCAATTAACACAATTTTATGAATCTGTACAAGCATAGGAAGCGTAAAACAACGAGAATATGCCATGATATCAATGCATTAAACTAGAATTCAAACATAATTTGGGATCAAATGAGGGCTTTTATAGAATATAATGACCTTGGGTTTAAAAAAGGAGGATGTACGAAAGAGTGCCAGCCTACATATGTGGCACAGGGTCGAACTACCCGTGGCCGCCACTTCCTAACTACTCACAAATCATGCATCAACTGTACAATTCAAAACACCCAACATCAATCCAAGAGTTTGAAATAATCAACATAGAAAGAAAATAAAACATCTTAATCTCTTGCTACACAAAACATGGCCTACAGACAAAAACATAGCAATGGTGATGCTCGATATCCAGTCAAACAGCTATGTGAACTCCATTGCCAATGGCTTAATATAGTCTATGATATGCAAATCATCATCATCCCGAGCCTTTACTACCGGTGTTACTGGGGGAGGTACAACTGGAGGGTCTGGCACACGAACAATAGCCAAATTCTAGGATTGCTCAAGAGGCGGATCCATTGGGTTGGCTATATGGTCATTTGAAGGCTTAGGTGCTGGGTCCTTGGTCTCCTCAACTGAAGGCTCTACGGTCTGCTCAACTGAAAGGTCAACAACCAGGTCAGCTATGGGCACTACGGCCTCTGTGTCCACCTCGGATCCCTTAACTGCAAGATCTTGCGCATGGCTAGACTCTCCTACCTGCACATCTGCAAAATCAAACCCCTCCCTATCACTGTCCATTGTCTCTCCCTCAAGGTCAAACTTGGGATCATCCACATCATCATCATCATTGTCATCATCGGATTCGGATTCGGATTCGTCCTCGGCCTTTTCCTCCTCACCTTCTTCCTCTTCTTCTTCTACTTCCTTAACTTCCTCAACTTCCTCAACTTCTACTTCTTGAACCTCTTTAACTACCTCATGTATAACCCTCTCTGGCCTTGGTTTTCTCCTTACCAGCTCTGGCTCCACAGTCTTGTACTTTTTCTTGGCTTGCTTCTCTATTCACCGAACATAGAATTGTACAATTTGACGTGTCTCCTCTTGAATTTTCACACTCCTATCCAACCTCTCATTCATGTCAATCTACTGGCAGAGCAAAAGAGATTTCTTTTATAGAGAAGTTCATTCCATTGCTCATTGTGTTGGTTCAGCTTCTTGGAGGAGGGCCGCTTGAAAATTGAGGGTCAAATGGGTGAAGGTGTTCCTCAATGAAAGGTTTAGTGGATTTTTCGAAAAAAGATTTAGACTTGAAGGTGGAGCGAGTCGTGATCGGACCTGGAATACCCTTCACATAATTTTCATTTTCCCAAATCTTCACTTTCTATTCACGCATAATTGAGTAATCACGGTAGGGTAAATGAAGTTTGCAACAGGAGAAGCTACCTCCCAAAATTGCATGATCTCTTCAAAAATGATTTGGCCTATGTCAATCACCTGGGAGGAATCCATGAAGGCATGCATAGAGATAATGGCCCTTTGGAGGCAGGGTAAATGTTGTACTTCCGCATTTTGTTCAACAACCGATAATCTTCTTTCAGGGCCCCTATTTAAACCTTCCTTTGTAGGCTTTTGGGTTGCTCAAAACTTCTTTGGTATACTTGGAGGCATCAAACTTGGCTGGGCGAAGTAGAGGGCCTAGAATCACTAAAGTGCTAGGAGTCAGGACAGGGAATTCCAAGTATGTAGAATTCTCTTGGCGGTAACCCAAATCTTGACACCTTTAACTATCGATTCAATCCTTTACACTCCAGGTCATAATGAAGTTGTGTCCATGTTGGTATAGAAGGCTCTCAACATGTAGGCATGTACCCTTTTACCTTAGCAAAATATCTGGTCAAGTGTCAGGTGAGTAGTGTTTGGACCACGATGTTATTTGTGGTCAGACTAACTTTGTCAACCTGGCATTCGTAGGCGAAGCCCTTCTTCTTACAATTCTCCACCCAAATTTTCCTTTCTTTTTCCTTTTTCGACAAACCTTTAGATTTTTTTGGGTTTGGTTCACTAGGACCTTTGGTAGCCTTTCTTTTGGAAGGTGGAGTGGGTCTCTTTGTGGGAGGAGTTGATTTTTTCTTTGGTGGAGGATTAGGCTTGGTTTTAGAGGGTCGTTGGGTTCGAGATTTGGTAGGAGCCATGGATGCCTTTCCTTTGTCGTTGGCTGGTGGAGGGGGTTCATGCATCCAATCCGAGTCACCGTCGTGACTCAAATCATTCCTAGTAGGTTCGTTAATCTCTATACCCTTCATCGTGAAGGGTATGATCAAAATGGAAGAGGGAAGAACAAACTCTCCTGGATATTCGAAAATGGTTCAATGTCAATCATCAAATCCATTATGGGAAATGGTGCTCAGGTATTCTCTATATCTCTCCCAACAAGTGTTGAACGATTCATTAGATTGATTAGTGAATCCTTGAATCTTATTTTTTCCAAAGCAGTGGTTCTATGCATGAAAAATATTTTTTCAAGAATTCTTTCTACATATCAATCCATGTGGGAATAGAGTGCGGTTTTAAGGACAAAAGCCAAGTTTTGGCCTTGTCCTTCAGAGCAAAAGGAAAAAGTTTAAGTCTCGTAGATTCTAGTTGATTAAGAATGGTACACATTGTATGGACAACATTCTCGAATTCCCGTACAAATTGATAGGGAATCTTGGAGTCCATCCCATGAAAAGGAGGTGCTAAGTGTATCATTCTAGGTTTAACAATGAATAGGTCTCCTTGGGGAATCAGTTCAGTTGGTTCAATGCATGATGGAATTACTACACATGTAGGGTTCAAGTGCTCCTTCATGGCCGTAACATTCTCTCTGTCATTAGCAGCCATACTGTCAGTAGGGTGATTTTGTATTCTCACAAGTCTATGGGTATGATTATGAGCGTAAACACTCATGCACCCTAAATCCACGCCCTCGTAACAGTCTACTGCAGACTAAAATAAAAAATAAAAGTAAAGACAAATATTTACAAGTTCTAAAAATACTCACCAAGCGTGAAAACACTTCGCGTAGTGAATTTTCTGACAATGATGCCAAAAATATGGTTGACCCAGAATAGTGTATTGTTGTGGCTCTGATTCAATCATATTTAATTTTCCGAACTCCTTCTACTCTTCAATAAAAATGTATAGCGGATAAGTATTGGGATTGGGTATTGATCCCACAGGGAATTGTGAAGTTTGCAACCTAGTGAATAAGTGTCACGCAATATCAGTGTTAAGGACGTCAATCCTTTTTTGTTTAGATTTGAGAGTATCACTTAGAGCAAAAGCTACACGAGTAAAGTGATTAGTACTTGAGAAGGCAAGGTCTTTTGATTCACTCCATCAACAACCGAAGCAACTAATATCTCATTTTCTAAACAACCAAGAACAAAGTAGCATGTTCTTGGCCAAAAAATATTGCAATGAAATCGTAAAAACAGTAGATAAGTTGGAAAATGAAGATGTTCATGAAAAATACGTCAAAGAATGAAGGAACATCGACTTATGCATTAGATGTCTCAAAAGCACTTTGAGTACACCCCATTAAAGTATGAGAACAAACTTCATTTCCAACAAGCTTTGAAAATCTAAATAGGAGATATCAAAATTGGCTAGGTCATGAGATGAAGATCATCCTAAGACCAAGCCTAAATATCTAGCCTAGCATTATATAAAAGAGAGATACAATAGGGATAAGTAAGAAAAAGAACATAGAAAATAACTTGCCTTGTATTAAAATGGTACAAAAGATGGAGAACAAGAAGTTTATCTTCTATTCTTCCATGGAGCATTGAGTACAAGGTAGAGAAATCCCAAAAATTACTAAAAAATTCAAGAACTTGCTATGGAAAGTATGTAGGATAGCTCTCACCTCTCTCTAGAATAATATCTAAAACTATTGCATAAAACATCATATGGCTAAAGCTCCTAAAAATTTAGTGATATCCTACGAAAAAATCTCCAAAAAGTCCCCCAAGAGGTGACACAATGTGGTTGCTATTTCAGGCCTCAAGGTGTCTCCCCAACAGTCTTGGCACGGGGCTTGAGGTGGCCCAAAACATCTCCCATCAGTCAGAATAAAAGTGTTGTCACAGTCCATGGCCAACCAGATGATGCACTTTTGGACCATCTGGATAAGATTGTTCTCTGGATTTCTCTTTGTTACTTGTATTCCCAGGGCAATTGGTTGGTCTACTTCTGGGCCATCTAGATGAAGTATCTTACAACATCTCTTCCTTTCCTCTTCATTCCAAGGTCATCCGGTTGGCTTGTTCTGGTCTATCCGGATGAACAAGCTTGCAAAATTTCTATCTTGGTCTGGCTTTTAAGGGTCATTTGGATGGCTTAGTTTGTGACCATCTGGATAAAGAAGCTTGCAGCATCTTATCCGGTTGCCATGTTTTGGCCTATCCGATTGGCTGTCCTGCAATCTTGAAAACTTATCCTTTTAGATTCTAACCTTGATCCTTCGGCCTTTCTTCGATACTTTGATCGGTTCAGTGACTTGCTTCTGGTATTTGAGATTTAATAGGAACTTTCGAGAGTCGTTTTGACCACCCGGGTTACTCCTTAAGTGTAGTCAACCTGTAAGGGGTCAAGAAACACCTCACATGCAACATCAACCTTATCATGCATTTAAGTTCACATACGTGTGCTGGAAGAGAGCGAATGAGCTAGTACGTATACAATATTACGCGCTCTCACCCAATAACTCTTAATAATCATAAGGTGTAAATGAAAAATTATCTTCCACCAAATACTCCACATAATTACCCACATCTTCCATTAACCCCTCCGCCTCTTTAATTAACTCCCGCCACGATTTTTTTTTCCATAAAGCTTTTTTTCGTGTTTTGACTGATGTTTACTTTTCGTATATTAAATAAAGTTTAATTTGCACATGCAGTGCATGTGCGCCAACCTCTAGTATGGATTAAATAAGTGTCTTATTGGTGAAAGTCTTTTAATTTGTAGAGAACAAGTTAATTTATTACTACGAGCAAGTTTCGGTGTCTTGTTACTGCGAATCTTCTAGCTTCATGGAGAAACTCATTTTATCAAAATGAGCAAGTTTTAGTGTCTTTTCTGTGCCAGTCTTGCAGCGTCTAGACCAAGTCAATTTAACTAAAAAATGCAAGTCAGTTATATTTAAGGACAAATCTAATATGTATGAAGTGCTAAGTCTATTGATGGAATGGTTCGGGATGTCCTCTGCTCGCCTTTCCTGCAAGACGCTTGATACCAGTGTGTTATCTCATGAACACCCTTCTAATGCCTAAGTTAGTATTGAGGATGAAGAAAAAAAGAATATGTGTCAATTAATTATACTCAGAAAACATAAGTCGAGGGGTTTGTTTTGTACCTTGCCCCTTTGTCCACTTCTTCCTTGCCCAGTGGATCTTGTCTCACTCGCTGGTTCCACGGAGCAAAACTCGGGGGCACCTAACCATTTCCCTTGAGAAAAGGTTAACTAAACCTCAGATGCTTATCTCTATTCAAAATGCCGACATCATCGTAATAAAGGGATCAGCACTATCCCTTTGTAACAGGGATACCTGTTGGTGGATGACCAATGGGCCTACCTCTGGGCTGGCCTATAGACCCAGTTGGTCCGCTACCAACATCCTAAACATGATACCCAACAAAGGAGACGTTCGTCCTCACTAGATGATGTCCCCTAACCAAGCGCTCAGTTCTTACACTCATCAGTTACTCCCCTATTTTCGAGCTGGCACGTGACTGTGAAGAAATACCAAAAGCCATAAAGGAGAACTGATGGTTGCACTTTTTCCTCATTTTGCATATGGCATTTAATGTAGTGACAAGCTCTTTGTAGGATTTACCCGTGGCCTCCATCGATCTCTTGGTCATGCGTCTCAAGGGATGGCTATTATTTGAAATCAGTTGAGAGGTTTCTACATAATACCACTTGGCCTTTCGTTTCTCTCTTTTGGTCTTCAAAAAATCCTTTAAGCAACCTCATTGCCCATAGGACTTGCTCCTTGCCTATTCAAAGATCGAACCAGTCCAGGCCATCACTATCTAGGTATGTCCACACCTTTGATTATTTGTTTTTTAAGACTGGCTGAACATATGACTTTCGATTTAGACCCCCAGAAATTGGAAGATGATTGGTCCTTCTTTTTCCTTCGTTTGTGTTACTATTTACACGAACACTCTTCGTGTCCTTCCTTTAGAGGATTTGCTCACTCCCCAAGTGTTGAGGGATACTATAGTAATATATATGATATCATTCGTCTTGCCATTCTTTGGATTCAAAGAATGGTAGTTCGCTGGAGTTCCTCCAGGGCTACGCTTTGAACAGGCACAAACTTAGATGCAGAATTAGCCATTTATAAAACCACTCATCTGGGCCACCCTCACACTACTTCCACATCAAAGCACAGTTCTCCCCCTCTGACTAGTGTAGCCTTAAATGTTAGACCCACAGATGTTGTTAGAATTGTGTCAACCATTACTGGAGAGGAATTGCTAGCGGTGAGGGTGAAATATGAGATCCTAGATACCATGAGTCGGAGGGTTCGTGGTGCGACCAAGAGGGCCAACACCCCCGTGTTGGGTGAGCTCTGCTTGTACACAGTCAATTTCAAAGCCGGGTTACGATTGCCGTTTGCTCGACCCATTAGGGAGATTTTATGGTATCTGGGTTTATCCCCAGGGCAAATTTTGCCCAACTTCTGGCGGCTTTTGATTGGCTGTGGCGTACTCTAGGCAGCAACAACAGAGGAGAAGGCCCAACTGACCAAGGAGGCCTTTTTGCATACCCACTAAGTAAGCATGTCATCCCAAGGTTGGTGGTTTTCTCTAAAAGGGATGGGGGTACTATTTTGGTAGAGAATGTTCCGTCAACTAACAAGAATTGAAAAAATAAAATTTTCTTTATTTTTGAACAAGGATGGGAATACCCTCATTGGGAGGAAAGGACTAACTCTTCCAAAATCCGTTGTTTTTAGGGAGAGCCTCATCCCACTCGTGAGCCTCCCTCTTGCATATTCTTCTCTTCAAAATATCTTTATGTTGTCTTAATCAATCTTTTGTCTCTAGCCTCAATTAGGTAGGCAAAGGCCGAGCATCACTAAAGAGATTCTTGATCAGCTAAAACTAGTCGTGGATTACCCTTGTCATGATTACAAGGTGCTACTTGAGCTAGAAACCCTTACCAAGTATCTCTTTGGTCTAGAGCCATCAAGTGAGGCCCTTGCCTTGGACAGAGGTATCTTCTTTCTCCTACATTGAATCCTCATCTGCACAAGGAGTCGTCCTCAGCTTGTATTGCTTATGAAGTCTCGTGCAATGGATTGTGTGGAATGGCACAAAAGAATTGGCATTCAAAAGAATCAAGTGGGCGAAAAGCACATGGGAAAAAACAAGGCAACGGAAAAGAAGCGGTGGATTTGATTGCTCTCTTAACTCAGTGTGCACAAGCTGTCTCGAGAACTAATAGCAGAGGTACTAATAGACTCTTGAAGCAGATACGGCAACACTCATATCCTTAAGGTAATGGTACTGAAAGAATGGCCCATTACTTAGCAAATGCCCTTGAGGCGCGTCTCGCTGGCACTGGGAGAGCATTGGATACACCACTTTTGAGCAAGAGGCTAACAATAGCTGAATCTCTAGCAGCTTACTTGGCATATGCTACAGCAAGCCCTTTCAAAAAGATGTCAAATTTCTTCGCAAACAGGTTGATTTGGAAACTTGTTGAGAAAGCAACAGGGCTTCAGATAATTGATTTTGGAATCATACATGGCTTTCAATGGCCTAACCTTTTTCAGCATCTTTCCATGAGGTCCGGTGGGCCACCTAGTGTTAGTCTTACCGGAATAGACTTTCCACAACCCAGTTTTAGGCCTGCAGAAAGGGTTGATGAGACCGAACGTCACTTGACCTATTATTGTGAGAGATTTAGAGTCCATTTGAGTTCAATGGTGCGGCGAAGCAATGGGATACTATTCGACTTACGGATCTCAAGATTCAGAAAGATGAGGTGCTTGTGGTCAATTGTTTGAACCGGTTGAGGTACATCTCTGATGAGACAATAGGCAAGGATAGTCCAAGGGACACCATTTTGATGTTAATTAGGAAGATTCATCCGGATCTATTCATCCATAGTGTTGTTCATGGGTCCTACAATGCCCCCTTTTTTCTCACACATTTGTAGGAGGTACTTTTGTACTTATATGCAAAGTTTGATACGTTTGATGCTATTTTATCGTGTGAAGATCAGGGGAGGATACTACATGAAACAGATATCTTGGGGAGGAGTGCAATGAGTGTTGTCACTTGTGAGGGTACTGAGAGGATTATAAGGCTAGAGACATATAGGCAGTGGCAAATTTGGAATATAAGGGCTGGGCTCAGCCAACTCACCCTCAACCATGAGATAGTTGAGGATGTGAAGGCTAAAGTTAAGTCGAGTTACCATAGGGACTTTGTGGTGAATGAGGACAGCAACTAGCTGTTGCAGGGATGGAAAGGGACGATCTTTACTGCTGTCTCCTATTGGGAATCTACTCAAGAATGAAATTTAGCAATATCCACTACTTACAATGGATAAATATGCATCTCTAGCAATTCTAGAACGTGTGATCTTGACAACGGTACCACTTCTTCAATTAAGTATCTCTATAATTTTTGCACATCATTGCGACATTTACTCAATAATTTTGTTGTATTGTTTTTGTTCTTTTTTCTTGTTGATCTGCTAACAAGGTAATTGGTTCCTTGACAGCGTTAAAGATTTAAGTATAACTTCTTTTTGGTGGTTCTAACTTGCCAATCACATCAGGAAACCTTCAATCATCCCTTTCGCAGATCTGCTTTATGTCTACGGTTTGTCAATTGTTGATTGGTAGGATTTTGTATTCTTACTATCATTTTAGGGATGGATTTCGCAAGTACAAATGTTATGTCCACTGCAATCCTGTTTAGGATGATTTTGTGGAGAATATCAACTTCCATGATATTGTTTAAGTGTTGCACTTGACAGAGCAATATTATTACTTTCTTTACAAATTGTGGCATTGGGTTTAGTACTCAATATGTTTACCTTTTCTAAATTGTGGTATGATGAGCAGAATAATTGATGAGCTGAGCTGACCATGTACTCTACTCATCTGACCACGCACTCTTCTCCGCCTAACGGTCAGCTCATTTCTCAGTATAACTAAACAGGGTAAAACGGAGTTGATGAGGTTCCTTATACTCCTCTACTGCGCATGTGGGAACCATTCTCCAAATATACTCATATCTAAGCAAAGTTAAGTCAATCCGTGCATAACAGATATACACGTCTAAGATAGAGATAGACATAGAAGGATCAGTTGACCTATTCTCTAGGAGGATAAGATTAATCACCTCCTAGAGAATAGGTCATCTACTGCGCACGTGGGAAGCGTTCTCCAAATATACTCCTATCAAAGTGAAGTTAAGTCAATCCTTGCACAATAGATATACACGTCAAAGATAGATGTAGATATAAAAGGGTCAGTTGACGTATTCTCTAGGAGGATAAGATTAACCACCTCCTATAATCTCGCCGAGGTGCTCAAATATAGGGCCAATCTTATATAACCAAAGGGTTCCCTGTGGTATAGGGTACAAACATTGTGTCTAATGCAATACAGATATCTATTTATATTCTTCATCTTTTTCCTCCATGCTAGAGCTAAGTTAGGCATCAGAAGAGAATTGGTGAGATACCATACCGGTGTTAATCTCTTTTGCAAGTCAGGCGAGAAAACGATCAAAATTCTTCCATCAGTTGGCGCTATTTGTAGGAACGACATTCTTTTTCTATTACTAATTTGAACAGATTATGGTCCATGCTCTCTCCATGGCTTCAAAAAATAACACTGACCCTCCTCTAGTTCCAGTTAGGGAAGACAACCGTGCTCCAATGGCTTGCCTGCTCCAATTACTCCTGGCAATTATCAAGCGCTTCGCCAGAAGGTTCTAACCTTAACTCAACTAAATGTAAATGTAATTTAATCGTGAAATTTAGTCGCCAAATTTGTATTTTATTGTAGTGCTACGAGATAATAGATGAGATTAAATGAATCATGAAATTAGTTATATATGTTTAGTTAAAATACAATAAAGAAATGGAGGTTATTTTTTGACTATTAAGATCTAGGTCTATGACTTTAAGATCTGACAATAGATCTCTTGATTCTTTTCATACTGTTCCCTAAACCATTCCTTCACAAAATTTCTTTAGTAGTAATAGATCTATTGCTCAAATGTCGAGACAAATGGGAACTAGACAGACACAAAATCAAATTCCTCAACCTATTTATGCTACTAATAATGACTTTTCTCGATATGATGATATTGATTTTGATATTGCTTCTCTAAATATAAATGTTATTGAAGAAGATTATGTTATCAATAAAATTGCTTTTTCAACAGAATTTGCCAAACCTTATAATACTATACATCGCAAATTTTATTTACACACTCATCCGAGCTTACAACAAAGAATCACTATTCAAGAAGAATATTATCAATATTTACAAATCCATAGATGTCATCTACGCTTCTTTAGTTGGTATTACAATGTTTTTTGTCCCATACATCATATCACAATACCAGAAAAAATGCATCGTCATCTTTCTGTTTATGTCGGTGAAAAGGATTGGCAACTTCTTTCAGGGGAGAAAATCCAATCTATTCATCCTTCGCCCACAAAATTAAAATTAGGATCATCACAACATGTAGCCACACCTTTTAAGCATATTGGCCCTCCTGGCAGGCAAAATGCACAAATAACCCTAGCCACTGTTAGTGATTTAAATTGTCTAACTAAACAACCTAATTATATGAATCTTTATATTCAAACCCTAGGAGCTCAAACTACACGTATTGAGAACCAACTCATACAATATATGAATGACAGCCGATTTTCTAAAGAAGTTGAGGATTCTGTTTTCAAACTTTTACCACGCAATACTTCTACACCTCCTCTTATCAAAAGATCCATTGAAAATACATCTTTTTCTTTAGATGAACTATCCAATGAGTTTTTACAAAAACTATATGCTCAATTTCCTAAAGAAACCTCTAATGATATACCAAAAAATAAAGACAAAGTTGAAGAAAAAATTGATATTTCTAGGGAAGAATCTAGTTATATGGCTCAAGAACAAAATATTAATACTTTATCTCACTATAGTGATTATAATTCTGACACTGATGTCGAAAAATTAGAAGATCAATTTATTTTTCAAAATCAGCCTTCAGAAATACAAGCTACTATAACATCTACTGCACCCCCCACTCGAAACTATTATCCCCGTCCTACACCTATAGATTTACAGCATGAGGAAAAATATTTTACCAATCCACACTCTTATAATGGATCTGCTCTTTATGAATGGAATTTAGATGGCATGGCTGACTATCAAATCCTTACTTTATTACAACATATGTTAATGGCTACTAATGCCGCCAATTCAAAAAAACTCCCCAAACAAATGATGATACTGCTTTAGCTCAAATACTTATCAACGGTTTTACAGGCCAACTCAAAGGCTGGTGGGATAATTATCTTACTGATGCTCAAAAAATAACTATTTTAACTGCTATCAAAAGAGATGAAAATAATATACCTCTTTTAGTTAATGAACGCACACAACCTGATGTTGTTATTACTTTAGTTATTGTCATAACCCAATATTTTATTGGTAATACAACTGTTGTTTTAGAACGAGGTAAAGAATTACTTATCAATCTTTGATGTCCTACTCTAACTCATTTTAGATGGTATAAAG
>JABCMJ010007724.1:0-12147 GCA_014822125.1 Arbutus unedo
CGTGTATGCATTGAGATATATATTTTATTATTATATAGATATATATACAAATAATTTAAAACTTGAAATATTAAAATCAAATTAAACTTAAGTTTTATTTTGATCCAATTTGTGTAAATAAATAAGCATCTTATATATTAATAATTATTTTCTAATAAAAATTATATTTATCATTTAATATATATTGTTATTTTTGTGCTTCTTTTATATATATATATATATATATATATATATATATATTAATCTTCAGAAAAAGATTACAAAGATACAAGGGTTATAAGCACATAAGGTATCAAATGCCGCTTGAAACCCTTTGTGCATCCTATGTTGGTGGAATATTGTCTTCTTGGTTATTCTCTAGATATTGAACAACTATTAGATAGATTTCCTATACGCAACTTCAATAAGCTGGAGAAATTGTTCTGGTGGGTGACGATATACGCCACCGTCTGGTCCATCTGGTTGGTTAGGAACAAGCTCATCTTCCAAAATTCAAGCACATCGCCAAAGGACCTTGGGGACCTAATCAAATTCAAAGTTGCAACTTGAATTCGGCTCAAATTCAATGTCGGATTCTACTCGGCCGAGGAGATCATCAGAGATTGAGGAGGGATTCGTAAGATAAAGCTTGGAGGCATCTTCAACTCAACTAGGATTCTTGAGTATATTGTTTGTATATCAGCTCTTGATTTTTGTCCTTTCTGTTGGCACCTTGCCAACGTGGCTTCTCCATCTAGTTAGGACTCTTCTTTCCATATAGAGTTCTCTTGTACCTCACCATTTTATTTGAATGTAAAAAAAGGGTATAAAATTTCTCCTTGATGGTCTGAATTACTATTAGTGAAATAAACAAAATATAGGGATGGATCAGCACCGGTTATCGATAATTTCTATGCATAAAAATCAGATAAAAGAAATAAAAAAATAGTTGAGTTGTTAATACCACTGTATCAAACATATACATGTCAAATTTTAAAAGTCATTCAAAATAAAAGGAAAGATACTAAAGTACTACAAAACATTCAATATATAACAAAAATCTAAATTAATAAGAAGTGATAATTCCTACTAAGTTTTTCTTGTATTAACTTTAACATTCAATTATCAATTTCAATTGCATTCCATTGGCCTGCATGGGTCAATATCACGGCTTCATGACAACACTTTGCTCCTAGTTTATACTTATTGTGTATTTTCATAAAATTTCATTCCTATCCCCATCGTATCTCAAAAGTATATCACCGTATCTCTAAAGTATATATCCATTGTGTATCTGAAATTAAAATTATCTAATTTTAATGTTGAATAATTATTTTCCGTATTCAATACGTATTGAACATGTATCAATATTCGATAATTATTCCATACGCATACGTGGCTAGTTTCAAAGTATCCATACTTCATAAGTCTAAGTGATTGCGGCCTATATACTCTTATGCATTAGGGCGATATTTTGAACCCCATACTCATTTCCCTTCCCAATTCCCGATTAATATTCACACCAAATCCCGCTAATCGATTCCAAGATAGAAAAAAAAAAAACATTTCTTGTAACTTGAAGTGATTTAACATGGTACCATGAGAGAGAGAGAGAGAGAGAGAGAGAGAGAGAAATATAGGTGGTTAAATTGATAGAGAAGTTAATTATGGGCCAATAAAAAAAGAAGGGGTTAGTGGTAATACATAACATGAGAAAAAAAAAAAAAAACCAAATAGGCTCAAACGTTAGTGTCGTGTGAAACCAACAAAAGTGACTGCCCATCCACAACCCTAAAAACCAACCCAACCACTTTCTTATTCTCCCATTTTCTTCTCCTCCTTTAAAATCTTCTTTCGGACTTCTCCCTGTTGTATTTGATGTTCAAGAGTTTCCAGCCATCGCCCTAGCTACCTATCTATAATTGATGGCCATGGAACAAACTGGTGGCGGCGGCGGCGGCTCGAGTAGTGATGTTGATGCAAGGACTTGTCCCCGTGGCCACTGGAGACCAGCCGAGGATGAAAAACTCCGGCGGCTCGTCGAACGATATGGTCCTCAGAACTGGAATTCTATTGCTGAGAAGCTCCAAGGACGATCAGGTATGTATTTTCTCTTTTAGACTTGGAGCTCTCTTTCCCTCTCCCCCTGTGCGTTCGTGTTTGTTTGTGAAAGAGATATTTTAGATCATTCTCGATCTAACGATCGAAAGTTTTATTTCATGAACAAGGAAAATATTATTTATTAATAAAGTTAAAAAATATAAAATCGAAACAATAAGAGAAGAAATGCACTGAGAGAAGGTGAAAAGGGTAACATGAACGTTTCTAATGCTGCTACTCTTAAAAACTCAATCTAGGCTTTGGCCTCTTTATTTTGGAAGGACAAAAAGGAAAATCGAAAAAAGACCAAAAATTTAGGTTTGGGTTTTTGCTATGGACTCATTAATTAGAGCATAATTTCATCTCACCAATTTTCCGATGTTAGTTCTGCAGCACAAAAAACTCGTAAATTTAGTTATTAAAATAAATATATGGAATTTTAAAAGAGTGAATAGGTTACTAGAAAAGAAAATAAGATAAATTAGAAAAATATTCTAGCATGTGAGACTATATAAATATAATCATTACGTGAATATCCTGTAATTATTGTTGTTGTACATCTCCTCCCTACATGAAGTAACAAATTGAGTTAGTTTCAAGATACAATTCAAATGTCTAAAATATGAATATAAAAATACAAGCATGCATGTATATTCATGTATTCACGTTTAGTAAATAAATAAAAATAAGTCACGATCGACGATAATGAATCCTATATGAAGCTAGTCTACTAATTAACATCTATTGCATTTCATGATTATTTTAAACCGTTCTAGATTCAAAATGATATCAATATATATATATATATATATATATATATATCACATTCTTGTTTTAAGATATGGGTTTTTGATTAATTTCATTGTCTATGCAGGAAAGAGTTGTAGACTGAGGTGGTTCAACCAACTTGATCCAAGAATCAACAGAATGCCATTTACAGAGGAAGAAGAAGAAAGACTACTTGCAGCTCATCGCATACATGGAAACAAGTGGGCATTGATATCCAGGCTCTTCCCGGGCCGAACCGATAACGCCGTCAAGAATCATTGGCATGTCATCATGGCAAGAAAGGAAAGAGAAAAATCCAATTCCAAGCTATGTGGTAAAAGGAATTACCACTATTCTCTTGGTGATTCCAATTTTCCCCCTTATGGTTTTCCACAGCGGAATTCAAATCCCCCCGAGACCTGTACGATGAAGAACATCTTTGAGAGTATCAAATTCGTCGAATTCCAGTCCCCAAATGAAGAAAGTTCATCTACTTCTTGGACTTTTACTAGACCAACTGATTCGGCTAACAAAAATTCTTCCAAGACGGATTTATATCGAAGAGAAGGCGGAGATTATTTCAACCCTAGTCCGTATCACTGCACGAAAGAGAGATCGAATAATTTAAATCAA
Source organism: Arbutus unedo (assembly GCA_014822125.1). NCBI lineage: Eukaryota > Viridiplantae > Streptophyta > Magnoliopsida > Ericales > Ericaceae > Arbutus > Arbutus unedo. The sequence continues at coordinate 3,481 of JABCMJ010007724.1, forward strand.
CCTCTTTGGAGATACAATCCGAAAGATTCTGCATACGGAGGGTTCCGTGATTTTGGTCCATTAGGGTTCCAGAAGTGCAAGATGGTTGTTCCAAGTTCATTTGAATTCTCAAAATTGCTTGGTGGTGGTGGTGGTGGTGGTGGTGATGGAACAAATGGAATGATGATGAAGAAAGAGTTGGTTAGGTTTGGTGGTGATAATTCCCACTACCCATTTGAAAAGATGAGAGCAGCTACACATGATGAGCAAAAACATGGAGATGAAGCCATCAAGCATAAGGATGTTCCCTTCATAGATTTTCTTGGTGTGGGAATCTCTTCCTGATGCAAGTTTCAAATAATTTATCTTAGCAATATATATGTATGTATGTATTCATATGCATGTTTTGTATTTTAATAGTTTTACATCTGAATTTTATTATGCATGTCAATGGCATGCAAGTTATCAAATGGGAAGTAAGTTTAGGGATTGGTTTAATTAATTAGCTGTTATTGTGATCACTAGGCTGCTTTATGGTTTCAAAACATACCACGTATACACGGCATAAAGATATGTGTTGGAGAGAGTGGCATGAATTTCAGAATGCAGAGACTGGTAATATATTCTTATTTATTTTTCTAGGTTTGAGATGACAAAACTCTTATTTTTCACTTTCATTAATGGTGAATCAAATTCTGTGTAGTGTGCATTGTTTCCTGTCCTAATGTTGATGCATGGATGTGGACCTAAATGCCTGGCAACAAACTGTTGTGACGAAGGTCCGAGATCTTAATTGAGGGATTGGTCGAGTAGAAGTATGATAAAACGAGGAAGACTGTACGAATGCCATTGAGAATTAATTGAAGTGCACGTAAGTTAATTCAAACACTGATTTATATTAAATAACCGCGGGCTGGAAGAAATATTGAGTAATAGTTGGTTGATTTGTTAGAAACCTACACAAGGGTGGCAAGAAAAAAAAATCCATGTGTGAAACAAGAATTTAACATAATCTATATTGACATGTTACGGGCTTGATAACTAAAATGAAAGGAATTGCATCTTTAGAATTTTCAGGTTATTTTGATTAAAATTTGTCGTGAATAGATATAGACTTCTATAAATGTTGTTATGCTTTTTGTTTTTCTGATTTTTTGAGTCAGAACAAATAAAAAAAGATCAACAAAGAAACAGTAAAAAGTGGTATTAACATATGGGAGATTGTTTGTTTGTTGGAGATGGGGGATATAAAATTTACGAAATATGTACGAGACGTAAAATCTTTTGGGATGTTGAAATGGCGGAGGAAAAATAAATTCGATGTCTGTTTTCATTGAACTTGTAGCTTGCATTTTTTGTTTTGTGCTCATGCAAATCTCAAGTTTTATATTGAAAAAATATAAAATAGTGGCATCACTACTACTCAGGAAATTTAAAGTTCACCCAATCACCCAATGAAAATTGTAACCTCAATACGGAAATCATGTCTCAACTTGTGACGCTGAATACGTAACTTATGAATATTCCTACAAAAATTACATCAATCTCCTGTCTTGTTTACAAATCCAAAAACAAACAGGCCTCGGAAGTATAAGGGTAAGAATACAACAGAATATGAAGGTCACAGGATCTATTCATAAATTCGTATGCTGTGTTCTTTTTCTGTTGAAAGGCAAAGAAAGCTGTTATCAATGGAGGAAGAATGTACAAAATGGAACCAGCCTAAAGCAAGGGCATCACACTTAACATGAACCCGCCAACGGAAAAGCACGGTTAAGAAGGGATGAACCGAAAAAGGACAGCAGAAGAAAAAAAAAACAGAAAAAACCATCCAAATTAATCCGAAATGAATCTACATATATATGGACTCTCCCTAAGTCGCATGCTGTTGTTCTAGTAGACAAAATTTAGCTTTCTCCTCATGTAACTTTAATCACAGGCAGCGTACTACTTGACATGTTATATAACATGAGTATGATTTTGTTCGTCCACTCGGCACGTGCATGCACAATACACAATAGATGCACTTGAATGCACAAAACACAATAGATCGGTTTAACCAATCTAAGAGGTATCGTTTTCCTTGGAGGCTCAAGGGTTTTTGTCATATTGGTTCATGATCCTATACGTTTTCTATACAATCAGACCTATCCACATGTCTTTACAAATGAGAGATTACAGCAACCATTTTCTTGTTTTCAATAGACCTCCAGCATATAACAGCTCAAATGTTCAAGTAGTGGACCGAGTCCGAATCGGATGTGGGCCGTTAATTGGGAAAGATTTAATGACCAAGCAAGTCCAATAGAACGGATCGAAATCCAAAGAGGTTCATATGGTCTTTGCACAACCAGCTCGTTTTATGGGCGCTTGCTGTGTGAACTGGACAGAAGTAGTGCCCGACCCGGCCAATGTGGCTACACCTGCTTTCACATGTCCTCCAGGTGGCTCGGCCCTAACACATGATATGCGCTTGGCGTACCGTGTATCATGCATGACGTTAGGGGTAGTGACAGTCATTTCTGACATCATAGAAAGCATGTTCCGCAAGTTATGTTTGACTATAAAAGGTAACTGGAGTCAAAAGTACGATTTGCTCTTTCTCTCTCAACTAGTACTTTCAAATTATTATTTTGATTTACGGCTTGACTTAAGTATTATAGTGTTTTCCAACTTACACAGGCCAAACGACACTAACTAGTTCTTACTTTTCAGTTCTAGAGATTCAAAGAAGCATTTAGTCAAGTACGTATCAAATGAGCATTCGATTAAAGGACTCTATAATTTGTCGATCATAGTGGGAGCCTTTCTTTTCATCTTCATCACCCTCCCTCACATCCAAATTATTTAATCTTTCTTCAGTACAAGACGATGTCACCAATCAGCTATAATCTGGGTCAGACTGGCGCTGCACTTGATAAAGTCGTTGTGGATAGTCAACACTTGGCTAGTGGTTCACAAGACGGTACCTTTTCCCTTCTCTTAACGGAACCACCATTGGCCCTCACTCTCATGCCCACATTGAGCGCCTTGAGGTTAGAATCAATGTGAAGGATCAACTCCTTCTGGCCATTCAAGAAGAGGTCACAAAGCTTCCGATAGATGTCCGTCCTCAATGTTCAAGTGGAGGATCTTGCTCGGGGGGCACGACACCATGCCAAGCATGCAAGGATTTCTACCAAGGACAAATTGGGGGAACCTAGCGACGTCAGACTCTGAGAGGGAAGCATGGGTAGGATCCGCGAAGAGCATAGTCCCGCGTTTGATCTGCGTCCTCACAATGAGCTTCATGAACACCCATATGTCCTGGCCCATCAACGGCTCAGGAAGCCCTTAGTTGACAGCTCTCTCTCTCTCTCTCTCTCTATATATATATATATATATATATATATATATCTCCCCGTTTACATCTGTGGCTTGGTCAATGTGCCCATGAGAGTCAGCTCGATTGACCTTAGAAGGCTGACCATCACAAGCACCGCAACGGTTGGCAAGATGACCACCATAGGCGCGAAGTGAGATCTCCTTTGGTCAAAGAAGTGTCAGGAACAATCTTTTTGGCACGAGCGCCATGAGCCTGCGAGTTGATCTTCAGGGGAAGCTAGAGCACAAATGAAAGAGACTGTGCAAGGAGGAGGCTTGGCCGATGAGGTCTCACTCCAACATCATTCTTGCCCATCTCATCTTCTACCTATTCTCTGGGGAGATTGAGTCAATGATACTGTCATGCCTGTTCAACCTGTCAAAATTCTAGAAATATGACTCAAAGAGAGATGCATATACTCATCTGGTCAATTGTTGCTAGATGATGTCCCTGTACAACATAGATGACACATTAATGTGTAAGTTTTTTCCGTCCAGCCTAAGAACCCAACCTCATTTGGTTTGACAAATTGTTGACTATTTCTACTTCCTCTTGAAAGGAGTTGTCAATTGCATTTTTGGCTCGGTTCATCGGAGAACACGATAGAAGAAGAAGGTCGACTCTCTGCTCTATCTTCATAATTTAGCCAATGAAATGCTTTGGTAATATGCGGCTTGGTATTGGGAGCTGTACAATCAACTCCATAAGGTGTGATTTGGCCATTGTCATCACTTTCTTTAAGTGGGGTTTGGACCGCATGAGTCAAAATCTTAAGGATTTGATGTTGTCCAACCCATCAAATATAGATGACTTGGTGAGCTGGATCGACAAACATTGCTGGCTGAAAGAGGCTAGGAAGGAAAGGAGGCAATTTGAGCAGGTAGTGCCAAAGCCGAGTGAAGGCGAAAATAAGGGGGTAAATGTCGTCTGAGTAGGAGAGAAGAAGGGTCCCTAACCATACGAGTTCGTAGCAATCACAATCGTCTTCAAGCTCCCAATCTATGCCCTTGTTTGCAAAATTAGGAATGATTCGCACTTTAGATTGTCCTTAAATGCTTCGAGCGATCAAAAGCTGAAGAATTGTAGGATTAAATGCTCCTTACATAGGGAGAGGGGGCACCTCACTACCATCTGCAAGCTGTACAAGGAGTATGTTAAAAAGTTAGTGGTCGAGCATTAATTTACGGAGTTTATTGATGCCAAGAAGACTATTATCGGGCCACCCTAGAAAAATAATTGAAAGGGCTTTGAGGAGGTGTGAACCATAAATGTCATTTGTGCTTCCCACCTACATAGACATCATCTTACAAGTCTGCATGTGCAACATTTGCCTTATTTTTGTTGACTAGTAGAGCTCGATCGAGGTAAGGTATATTCACTGTTCAAACAACTTAGCCTATCCAAGAAAGATCCCCAACCGATGAAACGTCCCTTGGTCGAGTTTAATGGTACTTCGATCTGGCCGATCGAGAATATCTCATTGTCAGTCCAACTAGGATCAGTGACTGTTCAGTATGAGTTTGTGGTTGTTGATGTACCAAGTCCCTATAATACCGTTGTTAGCCAGATGTGGCTCCATTAGATGAAGGGGTAACTTCAACCTATTGCCAAGTTACTTGGTATATTTGTGCCTAAGGTCATGATGAGATTCTTGGGGGTGAGATCGCTGCGAAAAAGTGTTACGTGGAAGCTGTGCAGAGCAAGGTAAACTCAGAGCAAGTTCATTGGCTTAAAGTTTTGATGCCTTAGTCTTGAAAGATGTTGGCATGGCATCACCCAAAAAGCGGTACAAGACTTGTATACCATTGCTTGATGTCTATGTTTGTCGCATACAAAGCATTTCCCAACGAACTTTGACTTCTTGTTGACACCACCTTTAAGGCCTAGATGCGAACCCTTGTCAGACTTCTTTCTTTTCTTGTTACTCCAAGCCTTCTTGCCTTGTTCCACCACATTTGCCTTTGCAGAAAATTGATAGTCCACCCTTTTCTCAGAGTTGAGATTATCTTCCTCGATCCTCCATCGTACAACCAGATCCTCCATGCTCATATTCTTGTGTTTGTGCTTGAGATAGTTTTTATAATCCTTCCAATGTGGCGGTAATTTTTAGATGATAGATGTCACTTGAAATGATTTGCTCAAAATCATCCCTTTTACATGAATATCATGCAGAATAAATTGTAGTTCTTGAACCTGACTCATCACAGATTTTGAATCCACCATTTTGTAGTCCATCAACTTGCTGACAATGAACTTCTTTATTCCGAAATCTTCCATTTCATACTTTGTCTAAAGAAACCCAAAGTTCTTTAGTAAGCTTGACTATACAGTAGGGATGACAATTTCGTCCGATCTGATTCGATCCGCCCTATTCCCCTCCCCGTTTGGATTGGAGGTTGGGAAGTTTTTTCGGTGATCGGGTTGGATTTGGAGGCAAAATGGGGAACGGGTACGCGGGTCCGAGTACCTCCGTCCCATTCCCCGTCCCGTTTCCCAATTTCTTCTAAAAATAATTATTAAATATATTTTATTTTACTTTTTAACCGCTTTATATAAACACAAGTATTTATAATTTTACATTAAGGTTGTCCACTGTTTAACCCATTTATTCTTCGAATTGTAAGAAGTTGTTAGAATTAAAAATTATTCTATAGACAACGCTTTAACTGTTTGACATGTTTCCATTGTGCCATAGTTGTATATTAAGGCCAATAGGTCTCTTTATCAAGTTTAATTAAAAAGTAAGAAAAAACAAGATTGAAAATGATGCAAATGGTACAAGATCAAATCCAATTGTGATTGAAAATGAGACGAATTGATCATTTGTGATTACCTTTCATATGGGATGAATTAATTTTTTCCTATTAAAAAAATGGGGTGGGGATCCTTGATCCCCGTTTGGGGTGGCAATGGAGAGTAGGTTCATCCCCCGTTTAAGGAACGGGGCAGGGATGGAGGTGAATTAGGGACTCGAGAATCGGGGATGATAATGGTCAAATCCGTCCCCGATCCATCTTATTGTCATCCCTGTTGTACAGTACACGTTGTACAACATATTGTGTAGTCTATTGAGAATGTAGTTCATGCACAAAAAATCAGCATTTGTCCATGCCTCAACAGTAGCAATAACCTAAAAGTCCGTCTCGTTTTCTGGGGCTGATGGACGATTATCATTGACAAACCTAGCTAGTTGTAAAGCCGTAGGATAGAATAATATTTTGTTGTTGTCATCTTTTAAACTCGGTTCCATTAAATTTTTCTCACTTTTCCACATGAGTGATGGGTACATTGGTGGTAACCTATGCAGTTACAGTTGTCAGGGTTTGAACCGGAGCTTGAACCAAATTTTGATTTTCTTTTTCGGTAGTTATTTTTCTATTAAGGAAATATCAACAAAAAAAAAAAATATAAATTTTGTGATAGTAAATTCTAAAACGATACTAATTCACTGTATAAAGTCAAAATTGTCAATTTAACATCAAATAATAATTTGTCTCTTTTTCCCTTACAAAGTAGAAATAGTAGGATACAAAGTAATTTAAAAATAAATTGCTTATGGATTCTCACCAACTAGGAATTAACAAATCACTAATATATTAAAAGGCGCAATCCTTTAATTGGTATTTAGGAAAGTTGTCTGTTGAGTCACTGTTTTGAAACGTTTTCAAAGTGAAACAACACAAGAAGGGACTGAAAAGGTGTAATTCCTTAATTCATAGTTACGAAAGTTGTCTGTGGAGGAAATTTAGGCTACCATTTGATATTATGTCATTAAAGTAAAAAAAATTTAACACGAGTGTTGACGGGTTATTTGGACGAATGTTTCCCAGGATACAACGATTATCTAATGATAGAAGTTGCACTTTATTCTAACCGACAAACGAACCAAAATTGTGTTAAACTCTTAAAAAAAATTCAAAAATAAAATTACTTGAATGTATATGAATGCTATATATGAATATTTTTGATGGAAGAAATATCTATAATGCCGCCCTATTTATAGGTGAGGAAGTGACTTATAAGAGGGACATGGTAGCTATTCGAAGGGTCATTGTGACTATTCGGAAAGCCACTTAACTCGAACAGTCACAACCATCGAAATAAAATATTTTTACTGTTTTGTCCCTTCCTTCTAGAAGATCTATCAATAATTAATTCGTTCGGGTCCAAGTCGCATGCGGATCAATAAAAACAGCAAAACAATTTGGGTCAAGCCCAAATAGAATTAAATAAACCTTGGGCCAATTTCATTTTGATTTTATTGACCCAACCCAGGTTGGTCGGTCCGAAGGTAACGGTAGCGTGCGCGTTCTTGTGGCAATGCGGTATTACAAGTGCGAGCTCGCTCACTCGCAAAAGTTGTACGACACCAAGGGCCAAGTCTTTAACTAAATTTTGCTTTAATAAACTCATATTTTTTACCACACGCACGATCTTCACGGACTCCGTATTTTATGATGTCAACAATTGTATAATTCGATTTAGTTGAGATTGGTTTTACTCTGTTTTTATAACCACAAAAAATCGTATACAAAGGCCACCAACTATCTAAAGCTATTTTATTGAAATTGTGATGTTATTGAAAGAGAAAGATATCAACAATCTAAAGCTTTTTTTATTTTGTAAGATTCATTGAGATCCTTCACACTTTCGATTGATCTCAAGCAAAAATGAGATAAGATTTTTATTTACTGACATGGGATGAAGTAATGAAACTTTGGTATCTAAAACATGACCCGATACGATATTGTGTGCCAAACAAGATATTATTAGCATTTGGAAATCCAGACATACCATGATAGAGTATTGAAGCCGCAGATTTTAATTTGTTATAAATAATTCTCTTGCAAAATGTTTCGAGAAAATAAGAGACGTGACGTGCTAATCGTTCTAACTTTTGATTAATGGCTATAAACAGATATCATAACTTATTTTTTTACTTGTAGATGATTTTCTTGAGCAACCGTCATCTTGTGTTGTAAAAATTAAGTTTGATATTGATGAACACATTGTATAAATTTATATAAAATGAGTTTTGTAATAAACATTTTAATTTCACATTGGACCTAAAATTGTCACCAATCACCTAATCAAATGAGCGGTATCGGTTATTTTTTTTAATACGGCGGTGGCAAAATAGACATATTTTTGTAGTTTTCTTTTTAGTGTTGTCATCGCCGCATTAAAAAAAATAACCGATACCGCTCATTTGAATCCCTTTAGGTCGTGTTTTCTGAATTTTATTTTTAAAAAAATTTGAAAAATTCACCGTCGGCTTAAACGAATATTTTGAAATTAACCGTGAACTCGAAATTTTAAAATAA
>JABCMJ010007727.1:0-28510 GCA_014822125.1 Arbutus unedo
TTTCTTTTTTTTGACAAAAAAATGAAAGACAGGATGACTGACTCTGACAGATTTATATAGAATCCATATAAATCATGTGATTCCTAGTTCACATACAAATGCTTGAATCACTATGTATAAATATCACCTTTCATGTTTCTTCTTACGTAATAACACTAGTGTTCATCCTAATGTGTGTACAATCTCCGTCTATTTAAAAATAATTAAACTTGCCCAAGAACATTGTCTTTAAAGCTATTTTTGGATGTGTTAAAAAAGTCAATAATTTATCAAAAAAAATTGCACCTCTATTAATCTTCTTTCTAAGAGTTATATAAATTTTTCATTTTTTTTTTGTGTCAACAAAAGGAACTAGAAAAATAAAAAATATAAACTAAATTTAGTAATAGGTTCGACTTAATTTTCAGATTTTTATCCCCGTGTCCTTCTCCTAATTTAAAGATAAAAATAAAGTACTTTATTTCATACTTAACTATAGGAAGAAAGTTGCAAAAAAAATAACTTGACATTTTTTATTTTGCAGATTATTTCGTCCTCCTTAAAAAATCGCTGAGATATATATCAATGTTATGTTTCATTTGTGCCCCTCTATTTCAAAAAATTTAAGACCCATCATTGGCAACTCGCATAGCTACCATTCACGAGCATATATGACTACAGATAATTAAAGCATAAATACTTTAAAAATTTGTGGTAAATTTTCAGAGGTTTTTATCATCCCGCCAACATGAGAGAAATTTTTTTTTCTCTCTTACGATATTTGAATTTAAATCTTCATTCTTTTTTAACGTTACTGTAGGGTTGAAATTTGTGGTTGTAGTAATTTTGTGGGCCATGACTTAAGTGGTTGAAAATTTACATATTATAGGGTTGTACGCTATACACTATTGACATTGTAGTGTACCACAAGTGGATGAAATGGTCACGTGAAGGCTTAGTAGCAAGACAAATCGTGGGCCAAACCAGGAACGTGCAAGGCATGTAATGTCATGGGTTGCGAATGTGCATGGAAAAACATGGCAAGACACGAAAAGATTGCGAAAATTGTATCACCAGTAGAATGAGACATGTCATTGCCATGTCATTGCCTACGAACATGCATGACATGATACTGGCTAGGACGGCAAGGGATGCCAAGACATGGTGACAGCGCAAGGCAAGGCACATGTCAACCCACTACTCAAAGAATGCATGTGTGACATGTACATGCAAGGCAAGGCAAGGCAAGGCAAGACAAGTGCGTTAAGGCTATGCATACACAACACGACGTGTCACCGACTAAAGAAAACTCATCATTGTCTACGAACATGCATGACGTTGATTTACAGAATTCTTATTGCATCAAATTTAAACCCTACAATCACGTAAAAAGAAACGAACACCTAAATTCAAGTGTTTTGCAAGCTCGTCTACTATCGGGCTTGTGATATCAAATTTGATGAGGTTAATTACAAAGCCCAATTTAAATGGAGGCTAAAAAAGTGGGGCAATGCTATGGTTTTTGAAATTAGACCAAGAAAGGTTTCACGAATTGAAAATCAATAGTTATGATTCTCTTGAATTAGTTGGACCACAAATATAAATGAATCTTGATCATTAATTTTGAATTCAAAAAAAAAAATTAGTCTAATTTCTAAGACCGTAAACTTTTCAAAAAAAATGGGGCGGAAAAGCCAATATGCATAAAACACGGGTAACAAAACGTTCAATGATTAGTTTGGGGAACAAAGAGTGAAATATGTCAAATTCATTGACTACGTCAACAATGAGACAAACAAATAAACTTTTGAAGGAACAAAGTTACAAACCATCCCTTTCTTTGCGCCCCTTAACCAGCTTACATTTCCAAAATAGTGTACCGGTAGTACTAGTAGATTATATGTATAACTATATGCATTTATGATTTGTTGTTTACGCATGTTTGGCTTGACGAAAAAGGTGAAGGCATGACCCACCAAGGAGGCCCCTTGCTTTGGACAATTGCAATCTATGTTTTGAACACCAAGTGTTTTACAGAAATGGCCAAAGAATTCTACCATCAGCAACATCTCCAACTGGGTCTCTGTCTTTGTCTCCCAGCTCTGTTCCCTTCCTTAACCCCACTACTCCTTCCTCTCTCTAAATTACCATTTCCCTGTCTCGAGTTTCTTTTCTGTCCATGGACAAACAGCAGCAGCAGCAGCAGTCGTCACTGGCCAAATGTTCAAGGCAGAGAAACAATGAATGGTCTGTCAACATATCTTCTATATCTTTGTCTTCTCATGTAGCGTAATATACATGGGTAAACTATTTGCATTTGTTGTACGTTCTCACTTAAAGAACAGTGTGCTCTGTGGGTGTTTCCTTGATTCAGGTGTTGATTATAAATTTGGTTTATCTAGCAGTTATGGCTTATCCTTTCTGGGGATTTAAATATTTTTCCTTTTTGGGCTCTGTACTTTGTTCTTGAAGTTCTTTTAATTATATAATGTAAGGAGCCCGGGTGTTTAAGTTAATAATTATTTTCCTTGATTCAGGTGTTGAATAATTATTTGGTATGTCTTCTTGGTCTCTGTGTCATTTAGTATTTCTTGAATGTAGATAACTAGAGTTTCATCTAATCATGCTTCCAGGAATGGTCTAACCCGCTTAAAGCTTTAATTTTTTCTTATTGATCTTCAAGTAATTTCAGTTTTCTGAGACGTGCGAATGTTTGATGAAATGTCTTTGGAGCTTTAAACTACATACTAGCTTATTTTTATATATCTGACAAAGGGGAACACTTTGCAGCAGAACTACAATTGAATTGCAAATTATTCTCTTACGCGTCAAAATAACTTCACCGGTAGCTTGTTGGAACATTGTTGGTGGTTTCAGTCAATGTCAGCATATTTTGCTCTCTTACAGTAAAAGCAGGCATCTCTAGTTTCTTTTAAACAATAACACTGCCCTTCATGTGGTTAGTGGTTACGAAGTCTTACGAGTTTCTGTTGTGCTAACTTCTGGTTTTTCCTTTTTGTTGTGAGGATGAGGGAGTATTTTGCGAGGTTAAAGTTGCATGTCTTATGGAGCAAGTATATTAGAACTTTAGCTCAGTTCGTTTCACCAGTTTCCAGTACTACCCCTATCTCGTAGCTTACTGTTTTTGTGTCTTCTTCGGGTCACTCTAGAGAATTTATATGAAGCACTAACTACAAATTCCAAAAATTTCAGTACCATACTTCAATTAGATCACTTTTGTATGCCTATTTGACTACGAGAGATCTAGGGAAAGAAAAGGAATACAATTTTTCTGAAGCTTCAAATAGTGAAAGAACAAAAATTTAATAGCCGCAGTTCATATTAGTTCTCATACCAAGAAACAAGCACTTCATTTCTGTTCTTACATTTAACTTTTCGCTGTCCTACAAATTCTATAGTTTATTTTGATGAAAATTGGTGTTGATGCCTTGCAGGATATTCCGGGATGTTCCTAGTGACATTACAATAGAAGTGAGTGGTGGAACATTTGCCTTACATAAAGTAAGTTTCTCCATTCTAGATCATGATTTTATTCTTTACACACTCAAGCATAGAGCAACTGACTTGCTCGTTGTAACACTTATCAAGGAATGGGTTTTAGATGCATCTCCTTTGGAAAATGGCAGTGTACTTCCATAGGGCAGATAACCAATGGAGAGAGAGAGAGAGAGATAAGGAAAAGGATTAGAGAGTTTGAATATCTTAAATTCCAGTCTTGTGTTTTTCCTCCTCTTTTTTCATCTGAAACTTCATTTATTTTACACTGCTTCGGCGTGTTGTGACACTGCCATGAACCTAGATTTCTCACAAAAACCGGTTCATTTGTTCCATTATTTTTTTTGTGAAAACTGGTCTAAGTATCTTAAACTTTGCACCCAGTTCCCCCTTGTATCCTGTTGCGGGCGAATCAGAAAGTTGATAGCAGAACACAGAGATTCACATATTTCAAGGATAGAGCTTATTAGCCTACCTGGAGGTGCTGAAACATTTGAACTGGCTGCCAAATTTTGCTACAGTATAAACTTTGAGATCACGTCAGCAAATGTTGCTCAGATATGTTGCGTCTCAAATTACCTTGAAATGACCGAGGAGTTTTCAAAAAATAATCTCCGTTCCCGAGCTGAAGAATATCTTGACAGCATTGTCTGCAAGAGCCTTGAAATGTGTGTTGAGGTGTTGCAACAATGTGAAAATCTACTCCCACTAGCCGAAGAGCTAAAAATAGTAAGTCGATGCATTGATGCTATAGCTTCAAAAGCTTGCGTAGAGCAAATTGCTTCAAGCTTTTCCCGCCTAGAATATAGCAGCTCGGGTAGACTCCACATGAATCGTCAAGCCAAATGTGATGGGGACTGGTGGATAGAAGATCTTTCTGTTCTCCGGACTGATTTGTACCAAAAAGTCGTAACGGCTATGAAATGCCGTGGGGTCCGGCCCGAGAGTATAGGGGCATCTCTCATGAATTATGCGCAAAAAGCATTGACTAAGAAATCCAGCTTGTGGAATACATCTAGACAGCCAAAAGTTGATGGAGTTGCAGATCCAAATGGACAAGAAAGACTTTCAGTCGAAACGATTGTAAGCCTTTTGCCAGTTGAGAAGCTTGCCGTTCCAATCAGTTTTCTTTTTGGGCTTTTACGAAGCGCTGTGATGCTTGATTGCACAGTTTCTTCTAGGCTTGATCTTGAAAGGCGGATTGCGTCCCAGTTGGATATGGCTACTCTTGATGATCTTTTGATCCCCTCCTTCCGCCACGCCGGTGATACTTTGTTTGATGTAGACACAGTCCACAGAATCTTGGTTAATTTCTCTCAGCGAGATGATAGTGGAGACGAGATGGAAGATGCCTCAGTGTTTGAGTCTGATAGTCCTCCTCATTCACCGTCTCAATCTGCATTGTTCAAAGTTTCAAAATTAGTGGACAATTACCTTTCTGAAATTGCACCCGATGCAAACCTCAAGCTCAACAAGTTCATTGCAATTGCAGACGTCTTGCCAGAGCATGCACGAATTAGTCATGATGGGTTGTATCGGGCAATTGATGTTTATCTCAAAGTATGTACTTACATCTTATCTTTTGAGATGTATCTAGAACCTTTTTTTTCTATATTTTTGGAGCTAACTTTGGAGACAAGCATTAAAGATAACTAGTTGAAGATGATTATACTTGCAAGAAATTGCTTTCCTGGTAGTTTCTTCAAATGTGTTTACTCCCTCGTTCTATATTGCTGGTCTTGGGAGTTCTAACTTTTTATGGAGACGTGTAACAAATGCATCATAATTCAAATTTGACGGCATTATTTTCAGCATTAACCTTTTGCTTCCCACTTTCAAATATACGCGGTATGATTGAAAATTTTGGAAACTGAAACATTTTATGCTGTGAGTTTTCACAATGGATTTACGTTCTCAAAATGGAAGAGAGGACCAACAATATGGGATTAACAGATCGAGGGAATACTTTTCTTTGCTAAATGTCTGTCCCCTTCATAGATTACTTGATTTTTCTTAACCTCTTCCTTAGATTGCTTTACGAAACTGTTTTTCTGACTTGTTAGTGATGAGCTTATGTATCTCTGGCGGTTTTCTGTTATAGTAAAGCGAAACAGCTACTTATATTTTCTGTTATATTCATATGTCATTACTTTTTTTCTATTTTGTTGCCTGATTTTTTTTGGATGAATATGGCAGAGCCATCAGGGTTTATCAGATGCAGACAAGAAAAAGCTCTGCAAACTGATTGACTTGCAAAAGCTCTCCCAAGAAGCTGGTGCACATGCTGCACAAAATGAACGCCTTCCTCTCCAATCAATAGTCCAAGTGCTTTATTTTGAACAGTTAAGGCTCCGGAAATCATTATCATGCTCTTACCCCGAAGATGACCACAAGCCAATGCACCAGTCATGGAGGATCAGCAGTGGTGCCCTCAGTGCTTCAATGTCTCCGCGCGACAACTATGCATCACTTAGGAGAGAAAATCGAGAGCTAAAACTTGAGCTTGCTCGGTTGAGGATGAGACTCAATGATCTAGAGAGAGCGCATGTTTGTATGAAGAGGGATATGCAAAAGTCCAATTCTCGCAGGTTCATGAGCTCTTTTTCAAAGAAGATTGGGAAGTTGAAATTTTTTGGTCGTAGTTTTTCAAGGGCATCAAGCTCTCCCTCAAGGAATTCACAAAGGACAGAGTCAAAGATAACTGAGAGAACGTATTAGGTAATTCACGTCACTTGGACTTTTTCGGCTGCTTCTCTTGGGTAATTTCACTCAAGGTTATTGGTGCCTTTTTTCATTTATTTTTGTTTTCGAGAACCATTATAGAACTTTGTAGTATGACTTCCAATTTACATGTTCTGATGGCAATTAAAGTTACTATGAAAAAGGGTGCCCGTGCGACTACGCTGTTTGGTCGTGAGAAGACAGGGATTAAGAGATTTGATATCTTACGACAATCTGATTATTGGTTCTAAATAATGGATATACGTGCAGTATATCAGAAATGACCAAGATCTTAAATTGTTTGAAATGCCTGTCATAGAATCATAGCCATATTTTTACAGCCTGAACTTTTGAATTCTTTACTCCTTTCTTGTCTAACAATGCAATGCATAAATTTCGTAGTTTTCATTGAAATAACACAGCAATGTCCTTTCTTCTCAGTTAAATTGCAGGAGAAACATATCAATTTTCCCGTCTAATATTGTCCTCAAATACCCTAGCGCTTCCCTTCTTGGTTAAATGTTTCTCTGCATGTAAATGAACTATAGATGAAGAATCCAAGCCACCAACATTGTGCTATGGTTTGAAAATTTGAGAAATTTTGAGATCCACAGGTCATAGAACATCGAGAAGCCTAAACTTTTTGATGGAGGGCTGATGACTATCCACTTGTTGTCATTGGGAAAGCAAAGATTACCCTAAGATTGTGGGCTCATGAACTTTGTCCAGCTTTCTTAGACAAGATTTCAATGCTTTAACTTGTTCGCACTTGTACCCTTCGCTTTACGATGGTTGCTTTTGGGCAGTGCTGCAGTGGCTTTACTTCTATGCTATTATGTAATTCTGTGCCAAATGATCTAATCTCAGCTATTGAGTCTATAGAATTCTCATGTTTATATTATTTGTATGTATTTCTTTTCTTAGCAAATTGAATGCAACTCTCAACCCGAGTCTTCTTCCTCAGAACTCCCGCCCTCCCAAGGCTTGCAGTGAAATGGCATCTTTAGCCAGGGATCTTGGTTTTGATGATGCTTTGGTGTCATTCGAGCACATGGCTTTTGAACGAAGTTTGATCTTTAGGAGACTCGTTTTTCCGCGAAAGAGGTTGGTTACAGAGCCCTCTGACTTTTATCAAATGGTAGATTTCGTTTTAAGGAACGATGAAGGAAACTCTGCCTGGTAGAAAAACTAACTCGTGTCGAACCAAAATCCTCAAATACTTCAACACATTGGGTTGAGCGACACAGTGCCTGGGATTCTTCCTCATGACTTCAGCAGCAGTTATGGGTTCTCTGTGGATCTCACGTGCCTACCCGAACGCAGCAGTTTTAGCACAAATTTTTCCATTGTTGAAGCTCCCGTCATCAGTTTCCTAGAATAGCGAAAAAATGGCAAGACGGAGTGCTTGTGAGATGAACATTCCCTTTCTTATCCTCTCCCATCATTGAGTGGTGATGAAAAAGGCGGGGAAATGTATGAAAGCATCTTTGAGAAGTTGAATGCCTTTGTTCTAGAAGTAGTTGCAATAGAGTACTCTGGTATAGATATAGGATCATC
Organism: Arbutus unedo; assembly: GCA_014822125.1. Classification (NCBI taxonomy): domain Eukaryota; kingdom Viridiplantae; phylum Streptophyta; class Magnoliopsida; order Ericales; family Ericaceae; genus Arbutus; species Arbutus unedo. Next base: position 7,774 of record JABCMJ010007727.1, read on the forward strand.
TTGGAAATATCCCATTCCATATGATATTGTTTTTGGTTGTCCTTAATTCAGTTCTAGAAGTGATTGACTGGAGACGGGTGTTGTAATACCGATGTAATTGTCTTTTAAGTATTTTATGGAATCCTTGGGATGTGAAGAGCAAAAAAAAGGTTAATCCATTTGACCTACTGTTTGTCTATTCCATATCTTGCTGTTTTTGGTATTGGTTTCTTCTCTAGGTATGCAGTAGTATTTTCCTGAAGGCCCCTTACTTCTGGAAACAGGTGAATATGAAGTATACTGTGTGTGTGTGTGTGTGTGTGTGTGTGTGTGTGTGTGAGAGAGAGAGAGAGAGGGAGAGAGAGAGAGAGAGAAAGACTTGAGTTTATTAACAGGCATGATGACCAAGTAAAACTACCCTGCGTTGGTTGGACCTAAGTTACATCTATGGCAAAAAAACAAAGTTAACGTAATCGGATGTCCCATTCACATTTCACCACCCTTGTCCCGGTTCCATCTCATCGGATTAGGAATTCGGAAATTTTTCTCCGATCAGATTGAATTTGGGGAAGGGTTTTAATTAAAAAAAATTAGAAAATGAGTTGGAGGCGGGTTTATGTGTTCCTGTCCCAATTCTCGTTTCGTTTCTTTTCTATAAAAAGTATATACACGTGTAGTATAAATTCTAAAAATAATAGTATATTCTTATTATTGTGAAAAATATTGGTTTATATTTTAGTTTTTTTATAAAATTTAGCATAATGTTTATATAGACTTCTTTTTTTTTAAATTTGGATCCCTGTTCTCAACAGAGATGGAGGGTAAAAAAAAAGAAAAATCTCCATTAGAGATCAGAGCGAGAACATGATCAAAAGATAGGTTGGAAAATTAGGAACTAGAATAGTGAATATTCACCCCGTCCCACCCCGCTTACATCCCTATCATGTGATGAGGCCAATTTTAGTCATCTTTAACAAATGAATGAGCTATAGCAGGTAGCTTAGAAAATAGGCTAAAGCCCACCCATTTTCATGCATTCAATTATTTCTTTAAGGGTCAAGAATGACAGATTCCCCGTCAGTGTTTTCATTGATTTTGGTAATTTGCTACAATAGCAAGAAAGAATCTAAAAAAGATTGATGGTAGTAGTATAACAAAACGGATAAGGAGAATCGACTTTGTACTTCGCACTAGACAGACGCGATGAAAACACCTTTCATTGGTGTCCGGTGGTCGCATTTCCTTATGGCTCAAAAACAATTCTTCGATATTACATCCGAACAAAAGTTCCTGGATACATTATTTTCCCAAAACTTCATGGATCGACAAGAGAAGATAAGGGCAGAGGCAAGTGCAGTTGGAACAAAAGTTTAACATATAGGAGGAAATCTGTTTTCTTGATGAATAGTTTCATCAAGAACATCAATCAAAGCATGCCGCATAACTGATGGAAATAGGGAAATCCTAAAGAAAAAAGCTTTAAGGTCATCAGATGGACTCAAAAGTTCATTGCAAGCCTCGAAAAATAAGTAGCAAGGTTTCCTTTAAACTTTACCAGTCACCATGCATTACAAGAACATCAAAACACAAGCCCCTCGATCAATCCGTTCATGAGGAATACAATCTCAAATCTGAATAAACAGATACCAGTCAAACGACCTACAATAGCCAGAACTTTGATAGGTAATGCAAACTTTATTGAGGATAGAATTCAAAATCCCTTGCATGTTCATTTTCTAAGATGATTTGGTATAGAAACGGATTCCAACAGCCACGCCCAAGATGAGGAGGGGGACTAAGAATTGAAGTAGCTTGACAATGAACTCTGAGGTCTTGTCTTGGTTGTAGTGAGGCTGCTTGGGAGGAGTGTACTTCGTAGCGGAGGGAATGGTTGATGAATCAATGTCCCCAACATAGAATTCATCCATCATCGATCTTGCACTTGTACTGTGGCCAACATCCTCGAAATCATCAGTCGCATCCTTTCCTGCAAAGAACATCGTATCAGGAACATCAAAATGGCATTTCTTTTTCTCGCCACAAGTAGCTCTGATTCGTAGTCTAACTAAAAACAGTGTTGGCACCAGGTTTGAAATCTGACCCAGTGATCCCCATCCATAAGTTAATTCGAATTTAGATATTGACAGTCACCCGCTACATATATGACACACGTTTCACTATCTTATATCGCAAGCGTTGCAACTTTTCACTTTTTACCTGTTGCAGACAACAAAACATCGTCGCCCCCTGGATGGTCCTCCAAGAACTTCGTCACATCATAAACCTGGCAAAATAAACAGAGTCAACCGTGGAACTTACACAGTCTGCAAACAATTTAACAGCTCAATAACAAAACTCAGAAAACTGTGTACAGTAAGGGCTAGGGGGTTCATTGAGAGCTTAAATGACTGTTTCAACATATTAGCATATAATACATCAATGGGGTCTCTACAAAGGATGTAGAAAAGGTTCGTTCCAGTCAAGTTTAAATATCCCACCAAGGAGGAAGATCAAACAGGTTTGCAAACATCATTGTTTTGGTAAATTAATACAGTATTTGTCTACTTGTTCTGTAATGTCAGTAACGAAACCACAAGGGGATAGAGTGGATTTCACCCCAACGCATATCATTCACAAATAGGTATGATGCTTGCTTGCATTCGTACTTTGAGAAAATGGCCTGATTTACCTGCCCCAACCCACCACCTATTCGCCAGTATCTCCACAGTCCACATAAGTCGCTCGGAACAAAAACTAATAACATCAACCTCCCAATAAACCAAAATTTTCAAATAATGGAAAAACCAGATGACACAAATAGCACTTAAGACAGTTTACAGTAATAGTACTGGTACAATAGATAAAAGACTACGTACAACGATGGTTTATCCTTGTACAGATTCAATGAAAAGGGGCAAGCCAAATATAACTACGTATTCTTGAGATATGCCATACCCAAAAGAAGATACTAGTAAAAGTACAAATTAATGAAAACGGGTTATCAATAGGCATATTTGTAGATGTTTAACTAGCAAGAGCATTGAAGAATTAACCGGTGTTAGAATGGGAATAAGTGATGAGCAGCACTAGATCATAGTGATTAAGGACAACAAGCAGCAGGTTAAGACAAACATCCGCACAATTTCCCTTGATCCAAGTACTTATGCATCAAAACGCAGAAGCTGACGTGAACATCCCCAAGATCGAACACATCATAAACAAAGCATATGGCTAAACCCCAAAACCAACGGCAATCCTAAAAGCATGAGCCGCGTGGCTATGCCCTAATTACCTTATGAAGGGGAGCCTAGGATCAGAACTACTAAAAAACAAAAACCTCAACTGGGTATTTGGTAGTCAAGCATTAAAACTAATAAATGCAGAAACTTGCATCTAAACCCCAAAATAACACGTGGCCAATTGTGGTATGGTGTCATCATAAAAGATTAAAAGAATAATCTTGCACATAATAAACTCATCAGATTCTTACCAATTCCTTAAAATGAACCAGTAAAGGAGGAATCCGGTATCTAAACCTGTGAATCCAACATCCTTAATTCATGCATCATTCCTCAGAATAAAGCACACTGAGTTTAACCCCCCCCCCCCCCCCCCCCAAAAAAAAAAAAAATGGAGCACACTGAGAAGCAAATGGCCCCTCGTGTCATAAAGGGCAAACAAGATGTTGCTGCTTTGTATTCACTCATAAAGAAGGAATTTGCATCTAAATCCGTCAACTGATGCATAGTATCATTCGCCGGTAAATACATGTAACACATAAATCTAGTTCGGTTCATTCCATCATCAACTAGTACACATAAGCCACACAGAACATAATACCACGGAGAAAAATATAGTGGGTCGATAATTCGAGAAAGAAGCAGCAGCAATCGCAAGAGCATGTCCATGAGGCAGATCGAACTAAAGGTAATCATGCAAAACTGAAAAGTAAAATTCAAAGGAACATTAAAGCGTGCGAGTTAACCCATAAATCTGACTACGAAATACACCATCAGATCCACATAAAGACGCTTAAAATTCGTAATGTATGTGATGTGATCCCGATATGGTACCCAAATCAACTGAATCACACATCAGTCACGAACCCAGTGCGGGTCAGAACTCCAATTTATGTAATGTGTGTGGTATGTGTTTGCGTACATATGTATATGTGTGTGTATATGTACCTTGTTACTGATGATGAGCCAACAGTCCTTGACGTTGTTGTGCTCGGCGACCTCGGCCAAAGTAAAGACCTTGCCGTCGGCACCCATTTACAGAGACGGAGAGAGAGAGAGAGAGAGAGAGAGAGAGAGAGACTTTGGCTGTGGTAAATACGTAGAGAGGTGGGGAAAGGAAATGGAGGGTGGGAAGTGAAATGTACCAAACGGCTGGGAAGTCAATTTGGGACAATATAGGTTTCGTCGATTAGATGCGGGGTAGGTGAGCCGGAGCGGTGACACGGACTGTGCCAACCACCCAACCAACTCGTACGAAAATATTATAATACTGGACTACATCTTGACCTAAAAAATTTTAAAATTATAATTTTACAATACTAAAAAATTTTGACGATGTAAAAAAGTTTAAAAAAAAAAAATAGTTTTTTCATTATTTAGCGTCTTCAGTGTTGTTTTATCTAAATTCTGATATTTATTTATTGCTCTCACCGATATGAATAAAACACGTAAAATTTGGCGATAAATCATACAAAATATCAAATTATGATTACTGTTTTGAATAAAAAAATAATTTAGTCCAAAGTCAAATTTAGTTACGATTGCAAAAGATATAACTAAATGTATGTAGTCTTTTTGATTCGATGTGATTCGATTCAAAGTATACATTTGAACAAGGAAACATACCTTTAAATTATTACTCAAAATCACAATTCTATAATCCAATGTAATAGCTTATGCAAGTAGTATATTTCCTAATCTCTCTTGCATCATGTAGCCATATTCTATTTAATTAATTTGAACAACATTGTTACCTATCTTTTCTCTCATTCTGACATTTGGTCCTCGTCAAGCGAGATTTCTTTTGCCCAATAACAATTTGTATATTAACGGTCAAAATTTCAGAAGTGATATAACATAAATAATAAAAATGAAAATATGGTAAAATTAAAAATTATTATATAGAGGTGAATAGTTGTAAAATATTTGTTAAAGTGTTTTCTAAGAATGAATGTATAATAGAGACGAGTGGGTAGATGATATTTTTATAATTGATAATGACATTCTTATAATTAATATTGACATTTGTGTAAATAAAATGGAGATAAGATTTGGATAAAATGAGAGATGAGATAATTTTAGCATCCTCTAAAATATTTCCCAGATATTATATATATTGTAATGTTTCAATTTTTGAAAACGTGAAAAAAAAAAATTTAATGATTTGTTAATCATATGAAGTGGAAGCAAATTTTTCATTACATGTGATATAATCTATCAAAACACCCGAATTAGGTTTACACTTGGTACAGTAATTTAAAATATCTTATACAAAGCAATTACGTGAATGGAATATTCCAGGTGTTTTAGAGGTTCATTTCACCATAGCCTCAATTTGCTTGCTCGGGCTGCAACTTCAACTGTATCTCTGGCGGCTCATCTATGTCTGGCATAAAAAGTCATGGCAGTAAAATGACTCCATGAGTTGTGACACCTAGTAAAAGATACCACCCAACAAAACCCAACATATGCTTATAATACAACATAGTAGATCAACAGCGAAAATAAACATGTAAGTTCATTATAAAACTTTATTTAATGTTTCTAGGATCTTCCTTCTTGAAAATTCGAATCTTACCCATCGCCTTTAGCATAAGATCCTTAGCTGCCATTGACTAACCCTTACTTACAACGGGTCTTTGATGAACTCACACCTAGACGACGTATTCGGCTAAGTCACAGTTGACCTTGCAAGGGAAGGACCTCCCGTCATCCTATCAAGTTAATTTCGACATCACCTTACCTAGATATCCATACATGTGGCAAAATAGATCTATTCCAATGAATCTTAACCGTTCCCAATCTAGGTCAAGATCATATAGAATCTGTTCGTCATCTCCCGAGATCCTCTTCTCAACCTGCACCTTCACTAGGTACAGACACGATTTCGGATCACCCTTAATCGTCTCCAACTCCTCTTAGTTAGAGTCTTTTCAAAACATAAACTAATGAGTCAACCCCATCTAATTGAATCGCCATAGTCGGGCCCACTCAATCCAATTTCATGTTCATTATCCCTATATGTCTCTACAAGTGATCACATAATATCACCCACCCGACATCCCTTGCTGTCTTATCCAAGTGTCGGTTGCACTATTGTCTCTAATGTATAACTCTAGATTTTCTCCAAATTTACTGTAACAACATTCATGATATAGAATGGGCAATATAACAACAAAGCATGAATATAGCCCAACAATAATATAACAATATAACAAAGTCCCACCATAACGACATCATAGTATTAACGAAATATGGTTAACATTGGCAATCCTATTCTCACAAAATCCCATGGTTTTTGTGGACATAGTACCAAATCAACGTGTATACACATGCTAAGTGTAGTGACGGTTCGGTTTAGTTTTAAAATTATCGGGCATAATTATCAAATCTACTTGAGGGTTTGATCCAATCCAATTGTCAACCTGCGTCTACCCCTTACGATCAGTCTCACAACCGGTCAACCGTCTGGTCTATTGATTTTCTAGTATATTTCGATGCGAACTGCCCCTCCTCTTCTTATGTTCCCTTACGCATCTCACCCTTCATCGGTTAATTGAACTATTAAATTGACAAGTACATGCAACCAAAAAAAAATCATAAATGCTTTTAAATGATTTAAATTTAAATTTTTTATATTTAAAATTCCCCCGAATTTACATACTGTGTGCAAGAAGTATGCAAATCTCGAATATGAGAATAGACTAATCCAGAATAATAGTAATGAATATTTTCTATAATTCCTAACAAACAAGCCCTAAAGTTATAATTTAATGATTGTTAGACCCCACAAAAATATTGACTTATAAAACTTAGAGACCTCCCAATTAATTAAGGTACTCGCGATTTACACCTCCATTATATAATTTTGGGAAAATAAAAATAAAAATAAAAAATAGCATTGTTGATTGGACCATCAAATTCAACTACCCTTGTCATGAAAAGGCCAACTTTGGATCAATGCATTAAACCAAAAATTCCACAAAAGAATGCTGAAAAGCTTGACGAAATAGAAAATAGATTGTGGGTGTGGTAGGTGTATGAGTTAGTGGGGGTGGGGTATTCATTTGCCTATTTATTATGTTTATTTATGTACTGGGAATGGTATGGGGTCACTGGTCGCTTAAATGTAGCTAAAAATGGTTGTTCTATATAGCGGTGAATTAATCACCGAAAAGTTTAAACTGATCGAAAAAACCGCGTTTTGATTAGTCTGGAATAAGAGTCGGTTGATCTTAGTTTAATTAAACTGATCAATCCGAACGTGCCAAATTTATCGAGAAAGCCAATCATACCTGAACAAATATGAGCTCCTTTATAAATTTAGTGGGATCGATATGTAAAATTATTTTCCGAACTGATTGAGTTCGGTCTTCCATGTCTATAAAACGATTGAACCCGAACTGATATCGATCATTTTATAAATCAATCAAGATCGGTATGTGGAATTTTCATTCTAAACCGATCGGTTTTTGTCATCCATACTTATAAACTGACCGAATCCGAATCGATTTCACCTCGAATTCTATGTATAGATTTGAGGTTCCAAATTATAAAAAAAATATATATGTGTAAAAAGTTAAAAGACACATGCAATTGATTACACACTTAAAATAAAAACAGTGAGTTAAAATAAAATTCGTGAAATAGTGTTGGTAAAAAAAGAGGCAGTGGAAATCCCATAAAAATTAATAGCCTATAAAAACCATAAAGTTTTCTCCAGAGCTGGACGGCCCAAGAAGCGTGGGCAATACAAGCAGAGTCCGCAGTCTTGTTGGGCCTAATGATCCAATAATTGACCCTCAATAACACCTACAATTTCTCTCAATTCGACCCGGGCTAATAGATAATTTTTATTATTTAATATTTTGTAATATAGATTTTCGTCAATTTTGTAATATAAATTGTCACCTTGGTGCCATATCCATAAAGTTTGAGCATACAAGTTTAAGTGTAGGAATCTTAATACAGATGTGTTCAGAATCGTTTGATGCGCGTCGAGTCTAAAAAATATAAAATAATCGTCAGATACACGTAGAGTCCAAAAAATAAAAAGAACTCCACGTGTGTAAGATAATTTTAGACATATCTATATCCGAATCTGTTGATGGGCTGGTTGATTTAAAAGGCTTTACCCAATTCACCTTGGTTCGGGCTTCAAGATTCAGCCCAATAATTAGGCCCATACGGTTAGGCCTAGCCCAATGATAAACCAATTTTTTCTCCGCACACAACCAAGAAACCCTAGCTCAATAAATCGCAGGTAACACTCGAATTCCAGGGAGAGAGAGAAACAGAGTAGTAAAGAGAGAATGGTGTCCGGATCAGGAATCTGCGCGAAGCGGGTGGTGGTGGACGCCCGCCACCACATGCTGGGGAGACTGGCGTCGATCATAGCGAAGGAGCTCCTTAACGGCCAGAAAGTGACGGTGGTGCGGTGCGAGGAGATCTGCCTCTCCGGCGGCCTCGTCCGTCAGAAAATGAAGTACCTCCGCTTCCTCCGCAAGCGCATGAACACCAAGCCATCTCACGGCCCCATCCACTTCCGCGCCCCCGCCAAGATCCTCTGGAGAACCATCCGCGGGTGACCTTCCCACCCCTTACTTCTCTCTCGGTATATACAAGTGTATTGTATATGTTTGACGGATCTTTGTATTTTCTGGTTGGTAGGATGATTCCTCATAAGACTAAGCGCGGAGCGGCGGCGTTGGCGAGGTTGAAGGCGTACGAGGGTATTCCACCGCCGTACGACAAGGTCAAGAGGATGGTTATCCCTGATGCTCTTAAGTAAGTAATTGAGTATATAGTATGATTTTGGATCTTTATTTATGTTTGATTTTATGAGAACTAGTTCAAACTTTAAAAGATGTGAACCCCACCTATCCCTTGTTTGGGATATCTATTGATTTTAGCCCAGCATCTCTGCTCTGTGTTTTTTTTTCTTTTCTTTTCTCGCTTGTGTTTTATGCTGTTCTCAAGATATGTGGATGGTTTGTATTTCTCCTTGTAATTATATTGAGTAGTTAGTTTGTTCTGTAATGGTATTTAATTATCGCGGTTTTGGGATTTCTTCTTGAAATCAGGGTTTTGAGGCTTCAGGCTGGACACAAGTACTGCTTATTGGGAAGGCTCTCATCAGAAGTTGGATGGAACCATTATGACACCATCAAGGTGAGATTTGAGTTCTTTTACGTAATTACGTTGGACATTTTCTATACGCTGTCTTGACATGGTCATTGTTAAAGTCATGTTGATATGGTTGTTTGTCCGTAGTTTTAGGGTCTGTATGTACAGCACTATAAGTTAAACAGATGATGCTTTGATGAATGCGTTTTTGACATGAACCAAAATGGACATGACTTGAACGTGAATGGACTTGAACCCGGCACAACTCCAACCCTTCCACTTATGATTGGGTAGCATTAATTTTCGATGATATCTCAATAGTATTGGTTGCTTCGCAGTTGTAGTTGTTGCTTTCTATCACTTGCCCAAATGCTGGTTGCCATCAAATTATGTATGACCTTGCTATTTAGACGTCTTTGATACCTGCATTCGTTGATACCGCCTTGATAGTGTGGTATCACATTGTTTGTTTGCACGTGAATAGATTAGAAATTGCTTGTATGGTCCCATGGTGCCTGATTTCTTTAATTGCCTCGACCCATGTTACAGCATGGTGGTGCATGCCTTGCCTTTTTGCTTCAACGTAGGTTCTGATTAGACTTCGAAATGTTGTTGCATGGAAATTGCAATGTGGGTAGGAAATTTAAACTATCATGTTTTCTTCGTCATGATAGCTTTTTGATGTGTACATGGCTTTGTTAAACCTTGTTGCGTGAATAACTTGTTTTGTTCTGCATTGTTCCCCTAAAAATACACACTACATACACAATTTGATATGCTTTAGCGTGGTTTTCCTAAGATTATGTGTTTGATTCAATGTTGTCTGTGTTGACATTAGACATTGACATTTGTGGCCCTGACTCGTGACTCTTCCTCTTACAAAGGTCCAACACAATTTGAGTGTTTTTTTTGGATGTACATGTGACATGGATTTTTCGAAATGTGCATTTTACCTTTGTTGGACACAGTTGAATAAGGTTATGAGAGGTTTTGTATTGGATCGTTTCGGTTGAAAGGATATTTAATATTCAATTTCGTCGTGTCCAACAATCATTTTACGTAGAATATGAGGGTTCGATCATTTTATGGTGGACTCCAATTTGTGTTGGACCTTGGTAAGAAGAGGATCGAACACGGAGAGAACATGGGAGTTTGAAATCCTCCCGACTATGAGTCAAGGCCACAACTGTTGATGTCTAATGTCAACGCATACAACATTGGATCAGAAACTCTCATATACTTATTCAAAATGTGGCCATATTCTCCAAACCACATTGTGTTCTGTTTGGTGGTTTTAGTTCCAATTGCTACATTTCCCTAGTTGGTGTTAGCTTCATAATTTGGCATGTTTTTCTAAATTCTGGCCTGGTTGATATTCAGTTGCTTTGCTTCATTGCACAATTTTCCAACATGCCCTCGACAAATAACTTGGCCTTTCATGCCTCCTAAGTTGTTAAAATATTTCAGTTGTCATAATCGATAGTTTTATGCTGCGCCGGGGGGCCCCCCCGCCCCCCCCCCCCCCAGTACGATTGCTTATCATACGGAAACTACCATTCGGTGTATGGGTCCATATTTTCATACTCCATTCTCTTCTATTATGTTCCACAGGAGCTGGAGGAGAAGAGGAAAGAGAAATCTCAGGTCGTGCATGAAAGGAAGAAGCAGCTGGCGAAACTGAGAATCAAGGCTGAGAAGGTTGCAGAGGAGAAGCTTGGTTCCCAATTAGATATTCTTGCTCCTGTTAAGTACTAATTTTGTTGGCAGTCTCTAGTTAAGAGCTTCAGGGGACTTGGATTGTTGTCAAGTTCATTTGATGCCTGTGGATTTTCTTAAATCTTGTGATTTTGAGAAAAGCCCATCTCGATTATGCGGATGGGTTTTTGTATGGTTGTTATTTATATCAGTTTTGTTTTAAGAACTTTCGTAGGATTATCCTTTAAACATTGAACATTTTATCGCAGTTACTTGATCTGATCAAGTCATTATATCCATTATTTCTGGGCACGGCTTAGTTATTTCTTGCTCAAGGATGCTCAAAAAATGGTATGCTTTCAAGACGTAGCCATTAACTTGGTTTTTGAGTATATGGGGGCTAGACCAATGGCCAAATCAGCATTTTACTCTATTGCTAGTCAACTGAGGTGGTATGTTTAGCCTGCATGTCCAACATAATGCTTTTGCAGCTTATATCTTTTTAGTGCATGTGGGCTATAGCCTTTCTCTCAGGAAGCGTTGTGGTATATCTTACAGACACGGTGCTGGTAATGACCATTCTCTTGATTTAGGGCATGTGGACCAAGTTATATCTGCATAGTGTGTGCGTTAGATTATGCTTTGCAAATTATACAAGGACGGCCTTGAAAATCAGTTCTGGATAGTTGTGAGAGAATAGTCGAATACAATAGAAGAGGAAGGATGCTGATATCCTCTCTTGCTTGGGTGACTTGAGACACCATGAGATTTGTTACTGCTAATTCGTTACTAATTCTCCAAAAATCTCGAAGGGGCATGTTTTTTCGTCCTTTCTTTTCATTGCATGGAGGGAAGTCTTTTTACGAGCACCGGGCAAATACACAGGTTAGCAAGGAACAAACATTTAAAGCCGAATCTTTATTCACCAGCACTACAGTTACTCATTTACCCAGATTCGGTTTGTTGTGTTCCACCCCTTTACGATGAAGGTCTGCATCGCTAAATGTTACAACAGCGTTTGGGCTACCTTGTTCGTTGATTTTCTTTTCGAGTCGCTTAAATCTAAACTCTTAAGAGAATCATTTAATTAGAGGGTCGAGGGTTGGCATGCACAGGAACTTTAAACCTTACTAAGCCCAAAAATAAAAACAAAAAAAGCAGCAGCAAACGAAGGTTCATCATATTTGTGCTGATTTGATGCACAGGGCATATGATCACCTTCTTGTTTTCCTAAGTGGTGGGATGCATGATCACCTTATTCTTGTCTAATCACAGCAATTGATGTTCCTTCACGAGAAAGATAAGCAATGTGGGTGAATGGATTTGAAAGCAAAGCTGAAAGGAGAAATTAGAAAGAATCATTTTCTCTTTCATTGGGCCAAAGACTGTTTGAGTCACCCTAGGATGCTGGTCTTATAAGCATCATACGAATTATATTAGCATGTGGGATCTACGTTGCTTAGTTAAGTAATATCCTAATAATATGCACTCACAGAATGTGAACAAACAATCTTGTTTGCCCCCATTTCCTCAGAGAGAGAGAGAGAGAGAGAGAGAGATGGGGGGAGGTGGTTGTGTTCTTGAGCATTATCAGCAAGTCGGCCATTGTCTTCTATCTCCACTCCTGCTTTTTGTACAACTACGCTTTCACCTAACGGCAACAATGATCATCATCATTATCAAACACTCGATTGCATACCCTTTTCACAGCTCAAAACCCAACCTCAGTTTCTCACTTTCACTACTCTCTTCTCTTTTTCACTCCCAAGATTCAGTACGTCCCACTCCCACAGCATTTGTCCCACTCCATCTCCTTTATCTTTCTCATTTCTCTTTTATTAGTCTTTACCTATGTTATTATTTCATTGTTTATGAATCAGTTCAGTCCCAAGCTTCATATCGCTTTGAGTTTGATTGGATGAATTTGCGTGGTCCCTCTTTTGGCAACACCTGAAGCACGCCACTTGCTTAGATTGATTGACTTCTCAATGGGTTTGGGCTCCGGTGTATGGTTAGGGTTTATACTTTTGTGTGCCTCCAGTGAAGTCATTTTCAGTGATCAAGATGGTATGCCATTGTTTTTCTTTTCCCTTTGTTTCCTTTCAGATTTTGTCAACATCTAGAAGTTGAATTAAGGACGAATGTGTTCTAATCCCTTCAAATATTCTTGTTCTTGCCTCTTAATAGCTCACTCTTTTACGGCACATGAACATGTTTGATAGTCATTTAATTTTTCGTCTGCATATTATGTGTTTGTATTCCATATGTTTGAAACTATGATTGATGCTTTGCTTATTCAACTGGATACACTTTGATTTGTTACAATGCATGCACATAGTGTCCAGTTTTAGCCTCAATTTGTGCTAACGTAAGGGTAATCCCCAGGTTTCTTGAGCTTATCTTGTGGGGGAACGACGAGTTTCGTTGATTCTTCCAACATAACATGGGTCTCAGACAGTAACTATGTTACTGTAGGCAACACTGCTACTGTCAGTTTTGTGGAGGGCGTGTCGTCTTCTCAAGTCCCTGTCCGGTTCTTCCCGGAGTCACCTGGTAGAAAAACTAGAAAGTGTTATAGGTTGCCAGTAAGGAATATCTCATCCTCTATTCTTGTTAGGACCCAGTTCGTGTACAAGAACTATGATGGACTCTCAAAGCCCCCGGCGTTCTCCGTTTCCCTTGGGACAGCTATTAGCACTACTATAAACCTTAGTAGAACTGATCCATGGACCGAAGAGTTTATATGGCCGTTTGATAAAGATATTCTGCCTTTATGTCTGCAATCAATTGCTGGTTTTCCTGTTATTTCTACACTTGAAGTGCGGCCACTTCCTCAAGGAGCTTATAGAACTGGATTGGAAAATTTTCCAAACAAGTTCCTTCGAAAGAGTTATCGAATCAATTGTGGCTACAACAATGTATCGCTGCGGTAAAAACTCTTACCAATCTCATTATTTCATATCAATGAGTTTTGATACCTGTGTAAGAAGTGGTGATGGATTTATGGCAAAACAGGTACCCTTTTGATCCGTACGATCGGATATGGGATGCTGATCTGGACTTTTCTCCTTCCCATATTTCAACTGGTTTCAATATACGAAGTACCTTCAACATGTCGAGTTTGAAGGAGTCTCCTCCGGCTGCTGTTCTTCAAACTGCAAGGGTTTTGACGTGGAAGAAGGTCTTGACTTATGTTTTACCCCTTGATACTCTAGGAGACTACTATGTTATTCTCTATTTTGCTGGGATTCTTCCCATGTCTCCATCGTTTGACGTGCTAATCAATGGGGATTCCATTCAATCAAACTATACTGTGAAGAGGTCGGAAGTGAGTGCTTTGTTCATTACAAGGAAAGGAATCAAGAGCTTGAATATCACATTGAAGAGTATTAGTTCCTACCCTCAAATCAATGCGATTGAGGTGTGTGAGATTGTTGACATTCCCTCAGAATCTTCTTCAACTACAGGTGCCATTGCCATTTTTGTTTTTCATGCTTTGTTTCTTCATCGAAACTCCAGTTCATTCCTGACAGTTGGTATCACTTTGCAGTTTCAGCCCTTCAGGTTATTCAGCAGTTCACTGGATTGGATCTCGGATGGGAAGATGATCCATGCTCTCCAATGCCATGGGATCACATCGGATGTGAAGGAAATTCGGTGGTTTCATTGTAAGCCAGTATTGTGAAATCAAATTGTTGTCTTCTCTTATCTCTCTTTTCACCCCTCCTGTCATTTATGTTGGCTTTTCCACTGTCTTAGGGAGCTTTCTGATACAACCTTGAGATCAATCAGCCCTACATTTGGTGATTTATTGGATCTCAAATCATTGTAAGCTCTTAAAAAATAGAACAATGTTTTGATATAAGTAGGTTTCTTTTGTACTTCCGATTCTGTTGCTTAGTTCATTGTTTTCTGGGGCCATCAGGGATTTGCATAATACTTCACTTGCTGGGGAGATACAAAACTTGGGTGGCCTGCAACATCTTGGAAAACTGTAACAATGCCTCTCTACTTACTAAATTACTGGAAGAACTTCTGTTCTTTTTTATAGGCTTACTCAAAACATTGCATCACTGAAAACTGCAGGAATCTGAGTTTCAATCAGCTAACATCCTTTGGTTTTGATTTGGAAGACTTGATTAACCTTCAAATCTTGTGAGTTAAAAGTTTTTCTCTCGCATCCTAATAGAAACTTAGTCTGTCATGTTGTAATACGTTTTGTTCTTGTTTATATATGGACCAAGGTGATACTAATGATGATGCCATTTTGTGCCAAGGGACTTGCAACATAACAGATTAGAGGGAACAGTTCCTGAAAGCCTAGGGGAGTTAAAGAACCTCCACTTGTTGTAAGTAACAACAATATAATGATATGATAATATGGAAGAAATTTCTTCTTAAGAGACTTGTTTGAGAAATTGATGGAACATTATTTAGTTTGGGCATAACTGGATCATCCAATGATGTATAACTATTTCTTTCTTTCGTCCACCACATTCAGGAATCTGGAAAACAATCAATTGCAAGGAACTCTACCACCGTCTCTAATCAGAGAGAGTTTGGAAGTTCGGTATGTAATCATTATTCTTGTTTTTCATGCTTTCGATGTTACAACTTGACCCATGAATTCTCTACAGGACATCCGGGAATTTGTGCCTCTCTTTATCCTCATTAACATGCAATGGTCTTCCAAACAATCAATCTATCGAGACTCCAGAATTTACCATCTTTACCAAGAAGAAGCATCATGGCCACAATCATTTGCCAATTGTACTCGGTGCAGTTGGGGCAGCAGCTATACTCGTTCTTTTCGTTGTGTCTCTTTCTGTGTTGTTCTATACAAGGAGAAAGAAACATGAAGTCACTTACACGGCAGGTATGTAAATTCCATCATCTTTTTCACCGTGTCAGATCATTGCTTTGTTCTTACGAGGAGTTGTAATGATGGTAGGAGCTGTAACCCAAATGAGAAACTGGAATATTGCAGCAAGATTCTTTCCGTACAAAGAAATCAAAGCAGCTACAAACAAGTTTAAGGAACTGATAGGCCGCGGTAGCTTTGGATCTGTTTACCTTGGAAAGCTTCCAAATGGTAAACTAGTTGCTGTGAAAGTACGATTCGATAAATCCCAACTTGGAGCTGATTCTTTTATCAATGAGGTTCATCAACTAACCCCCTTTTCCATATAGTCGTATTTGGTATGTCACTTGCAAGGAATTGCCAAGCTGAAAGATCTCTTCAGAATAACATGCTCCTGCAAAACATAGTAGAATTCTCATGAACTTCTGTTCTGGAATTTACATTTTGTAGGAAATAACAGATAGTAGAATTCTGATATTTTTCATTTACGGTTTCATTGCAGGTTTCCCTTTTGTCGCAAATTCGTCATCAAAATCTTGTATCGTTGGAAGGGTTTTGTCACGAGTCGAAGCAACAGATACTAGTCTATGAATATTTACCTGGAGGATCATTGGCTGATAACCTTTATGGTTAGTTATTCATGACCTGAAAAATGTTTCTGAAACTTCCGTTTAAATCATCAATTCATTTACTCGAAGTCAATTTTTTGTATTCTTCCGGTGTATCCTCTTGTAAGTTTGTTGATGATTAGAATAAGTTACTTTCTTCAGGTGCAAGCAGTAAAAGAGTGACATTAAGTTGGGTTCGCAGACTGAAAATTGCTGTTGATGCTGCAAAAGGTACATAAGTGTTCTATATTTGACCTCTAACCAAAGTTTACATAGGAAAAACACTCGAAAACAAAGGTAATAATACCTGAATTTCTTTTGGTCCTATATCTGAGGTGAATTCTAATATACTTAAAATGCATGTTAATCATGGTCAGAAACATAGGTATGTGTCAACGGCAGGCAGGTTGTTCATCTTAGTCTTTGCAATATTGTACTTTTTTCAACACAAATCGAGATTTTTGAGAGAGAAAAAACTGAACTTAATTTCTTTTGAAAGGGTTGGACTACTTGCATAACGGGAGCGATCCAAGAATAATACACCGCGATGTGAAATCCAGCAACATACTATTGGACACGGATATGAATGCCAAGGTCTGTGACTTTGGCCTCTCCAAGCAAGTAACTCGGGCAGATGCAACTCATGTGACCACAGTTGTGAAGGGCACTGCTGGCTATCTTGATCCCGAGTACGTCTTTTAAATGTTAGTTCCATTGGTTTCTAATGACCCTAAACCTAATTCTCACCCTTTTGCACATTTGTATATGCACAGATACTATTCCACTCAACAGCTAACCGAGAAAAGCGACGTTTACAGTTTTGGAGTTGTTCTATTGGAACTCATTTGTGGTCGAGAACCGTTACGTCGCTCTGGATCTCCAGATTCTTTCAACTTGGTTTTATGGGTAAACCCTTTAAGTTCTTTGTTATGCCTGTTAAATCAATATTTGATTGATTTATGTCTTCATTGGGTTTAAACAAAGCCTTTCGGTTACCCCCGAGCTGTGTCTGAATAGGCATTCCTTTGAAATAAATAATTTTAAGGCTTAAAACTTGACCAAGTTGTTGAATGAAAGATCAATCATAGTGATTGATTTAATTCCTTTTCTATTTCAACTTGGAGGATTCTAATGTGCCATATATTTAACAAAATAGTGTACGAGTCTTCTGTCACTGTAGAAAAAGATGTACGCAGTTTTGTCTTATAAGTGAAGGGACTTTAAAAAATTACTTGGAAAATGGTACAAATATATGATGATCAAATCCTTTAATAAATACTTTGTAATTACTTGGAATATAGTATAATCTACGAATCAAATCCTTTAGCAAGCAAATATTGTGTCAGATTTATACTTTGTTTTCCTCCACTGAAGGGATGACATTATTCACGTTCTTGATGAAATTTTACTTGGATTACATTGCATCTTTATATACCCTGATTGCTTGAGAAAGTCTATGATCTCAAAATCACAATCAAAAGAATCATCTTTAAAGGTGAATTGTGTGGTTTTCAAATTAAAAATCGAAAAGGGTCCTGTCCCGAATCGCAAATCAAATCAAAATATGATTTGATTGGATTCAGCCAAGATCTCTTGAATATGTTGAAATATATATTTATGTAAGAAACATGTCTTAATTGGTGAATTGAAAGAGAGCTTAAAATTAAATATCCAGCAACACATTTTAAACATCTGATTTGGTGATTTCAAGTCGTTCTTTTTGCAAGTGAAACAGGTTGATAAAAAAGTGAATCATTTTGGGTATATCAAATCGAATCATATGACACTTATCATGGATTGTATTCTAGGACCCTAGTACTTTTTTGAACAACTCATTTTGTCTCCATATCTTATGACATATCAATGTTTTTTTTTTTTGTTAACTACAGGCCAAGCCATACTTGCAGGCTGGTGCTTTTCAAATTGTGGATGAGAGCTTGAAAGGAACATTCGACGTCGAGAGCATGAGAAAGACGGCGATAATCGCCTCGAGGTCCGTGGAGAGAGATGCATGCCAGAGGCCTTGTATTTCAGAGGTACTAGGAGAGCTGAAAGAAGCCTACAGCATTCAGCTTTCATATCTTGCTGCTTCTGGGTATTTGCATTGAAAAACTTATTTCCTATGCTTTATAAGTTTTGTTTAAGGTTTTTCCTTGGAGTTTGTCAAACACAAGGTTGTTCCCTGCTGTTCTGAGGGCTATAAATTATCCTAAAATATGTGAATGTTTGATGTATATTTTTTTTTAAGTTATGGTATAATTTGACCTCAAATTTATGTATTCAAACGCAGTCTGAATCAAGATACTCTCTTGTGACAAGTTTTGATTATTTTGAGCTGTTTATTATATAAGTCCGAATACTTGTACGACATGTACGTATCTGTAGTTGATTTAATTTGACTCTAAATCTATGTATTCACAAATCAAGATACTCTTATGCAACGAGTTTTGATTTAAAATATGGCACATTGTAGTCTCGTTTAACTATTTGAGCCATTTATGTTATAATTATGAATATCCACATTATTCTTAGTTTAAAAAAATTGATCAAAAATTGTAGAACCTGAGCAGAAATGCATTAAAATGGCTAGAATTGTGAAATAAAACCGTGGTGAATTTCATTTTGAGTCAAAGAAATTCTTTGTTTTCCATTTTTTAATGAAAAGCTGCATAACATACTTTTTGTTCACAATTGACCTTACATTGTTTTATTCATTAGCCTTAATTAAAGTGATAACATTGTCCTTCATCGGCAATAACATGCAAAGAAACTAAGAACACCGGTGTAACGTCGGTTAATATTCATTCGGTTCTAGTGAACACGAACAATAATAGCAGTATATAAATTGACACAGCGTAATCACAAAAACTTACAAGGGTTAATCTTAGGGTTTCAGAAATTGGTAAATCGAGATGAGCATTTTATATTTTATCCTTAAAGCAAATTACGTCCCCCACACTAGTTCTAATGAGATTGTCAGACGTTTGCTTCCCATAATACAATGACTATCGACAAAAGAATTTAGCACTTTGATCCTCTTGACAGGAAAATCATGAAACTGCAGTATAATATTAGCAAGGTAATGATATGTATGCAGTGTATTGCGTGCACAGTATTTTTCGATACTGAAAAAATGAAGACGATCTCTGTTTTTATAGGCACAGAGGTGTCTATTCGGAGAGGCATGGCGATTGTCCAAAAAGACACGGTCGCGATTGTTCAGAGAAGAGGGACACATCTTTTCGGAAAAGAAAGACGTGTAGGGCGTGAGCCCAGTCCGAATTAATTTTTCTCTAAAATGATTATATTCATTAGCCCAAGTCCAAGCCTGGCCTGGTCGGACATTGGTTGCGCATGTGCGTGTGAAGTTGTGTTTGCGCTCGTTCGCTCACAAAATTTCTATAACCCTAAGGGCCAAGACCCAGTACAAAAATTTTAGTGATAAACTCAAGGATTTTTTTTTCCTAACCAATGTGAGACAAACTCACATCACCAATATTCAAGTAGCTCACTTTGGGAATAATTTCCTATTCATCTTAAAATATTTATGGAAAACAAACCCCAGGAGCTCAATCTCTTTTCGAAGACGAACACAATGGTATGTGAGATCACCCCGCCTGAAAACCGAGTCTCACTTAATTCGTAGCTCAAAATATGAGGTTTTCAATATTTTTCCAGCAAGATAAGACAAGCAAAACTACACTAGAATGATAAGCCGCACCTGTCCCTTCCACTCATGGCTTCCTCTAAAATTGCTCTGGCCGAGTAGAAGTACAGACCAAATAATTAAAAAAATTTCATCGAAAGAGCCGAAAAAACCTCCCCGATCGTCGTTTCACACTTATCATAAAGTATTTCAGAATTTGACTAATTTCTTCACCTTATTTTGTCCCTTATTAATTCTCTGTTAACTATACAATTCCACATTGGTTTGATTTCTTGGGATTTTCCGAGCACGTGCACCCATGTGCACCTGCTCTTACCTACTACATTGGCTTATCCTAACCATTTATGTTGTAAATTTCGATGTGGTTAATGATATTCTTCTCCAAAATAGGGTTATAATTGGTCCGAAATTTTTTTTTTAACTAAATTAATTTGTTCGGTTTACAAATTTAGAACAGAAATCGAATCGAACTAATTCAATCCAGTTGGTTTTAAGAAATATCTACAATCTAAAACGTATGATTTCAAGTGATAAAATAAATGATCATCGGTACATTTAAGAA
>JABCMJ010007728.1:3813-18239 GCA_014822125.1 Arbutus unedo
TGAGTTTGGAAGAGCTAACACACTCAAAACTCCAAGGAAGAACGAACAAGAAAGAGAGAGAGAGAGAGTGAGTGAGGGAAAAATGGGCTTTTGACTTTAAAAACCTGATGTGGGGCTTTTTAAAGGCTCAAATACACTTTTACCCTCCAACTACATTACATGCTACCCACCAAGCTCTTATTCAATATACACCACACATAATTCCAAATCATTATGTATACATAAAATGCAATAAACCACTTGTTAAATCTAATTCCGGGCAATTTATAAATAAAATTTCGGGTTCTCACAATTCAGCTGGCTACTGATCTTGCTCGGTTGGAAACTTCTTGAGTCTAATCTAGATGGCTACTAAACTTTGCTCAGTGGGAGACTTCTTGAGTTTGATCCGTCCGGCTACTAAACTTTGCTCAACGAGAGAGTTTTTGAATCTTACTTGATCGAGGGATTTGAAATGCTCTCTAATATGCAAAGTGGGAAGAGCCCTTTGGGTAGAAACTCTGAAATCTTTATTGACTTTAGTTTGATGATTACATAGTCGTATATGGAGAACCTTAAGATGTAAAGAATCAATTGAGAAGACACAATTTATAAAGTATATTACAAAGGGTATCACTTGTAATACTTATGGAGGTGCTCTGCATGCCAGTTGTGTTGCAAAAATTGACCGAATCTCGACGTCAGTCAGTAGACGAGCGGCCTAACAACATCCTCTACCATGTATTGTTTTCCTATTTTGGATCGAGCTTCCCATCCCTTGGGCACTTAGTTTCCAATGCCACCTTCTGCAAGACTATGTCCCCGACCTAGAACACCTAGTATTTTACCCATGCGTGACAGTATCTTTTCATCTTTCGGTGGTAGGAGGCAACCCTGGCGGCCACCTGCTCCCTCTCTTCCTCTAACATGTCCAAGTTCAGCTGCAAAGGTTTCTCGTTTTTCTCGACATGGTATGCATCCACACAATGACTTGGTAGGCCAATTTCTACTAGGATGATCGCCTTGCTATCAAAGGTCAATTGGAGCGGTGTCTTCCCAATCAGTGTCTGGACTATGGTGTAAAATAAGCCCAAAGAACACTAGGAAGGCACTTGACCCATAGCACTTTGGAGGCTTCTAACCTTGTTTTGATCATTCCTAGCAAAGTTATATTTGTCACCTCCATCTACCGGTTGGCCTCCGGATGTTCAGGCAACACATATCTACCCTAGTTGCTAAGATGACCCAAAATTCCCTAAACGTGTCATTATTGAACTGCTTCTCGTTGTCCTCAATAATGGCATCAAAGATTTCAAAGCAACAGATGATCGACTTCTAGACAAAATCCCGAGTGGTCACCGGTGCCTCCTCCACCCCCTTTGTGAAGTAGTCAATTGCTAGCATAGCAAACTTATTCTATCGGAACCCCATCAAGAGTGGCCCAACAATGTCCAATTCCCATTGAGCGAAGGGCCCGGTGTCAACTCTTTCAGTGACTGGTAGTGAAGGTTGGAGAACCTCTAGCACTTGTCAAATTTTTGAACGAAGTCTTGGGGCTCCCCCTACTCCTCTAGTGGCAACTTGTCCATCAACTCGCATTTATAAACATCATCAACTAGGAACTGTGAATTGGATGTCATCTGTATATATTTATGGATTTTAATGATACTGCATAAATAAATAACTGCCCAAGATTAAAAAAAATCTCGAATGTGATTTACCCATCTATCAAAGATCTCGAGATAAGGTGGAACCTAAAGCTCTAATACCAAGTTGTAATGTCCCGAATTTTAAAAACGTTTAAAAAAGTAAGGTAACTAAACTCCAACATTTCATCAAAATATAGTTTAGTACATACTGTTGCTCTTGACAAAATACGAAATAATGAAATATAGTTCTCAAAAGGAATTTTCTACAAAAGGCCTTTACGTAGGAAAGGCAAAGCATTTCAAGGCCTATAATAAGTGAATCACGGTTCAATATGTCACGCCCTCATTTTTCAACATATTTTAACCATGATTTAGTAAAATCTTACAACACTCAATAAATAAACCATAAATCCCAAATCTTTTCCTTCATGAAGTAGTATCCAAATGAAGTTTAAAGTATTACATTAAAATGGGCAATTCCTAGCCCGATACATGTACCGAAAGAATATCAAATTTTAAATGTTTACATTTCCTTTCAAACATAAGAAATAAACAAAAAATAAGTTACATTACATCTTTCTAAATTAATACAAAGATGTTGGGTAACTCTAGTCAAAAGTCTTCAAAAGGTCATGCATCATCAAATTCACGTCATGCATTTCATGTTAGGTATCTAGAACAGTACCTAAGAAGGACATGTGAGCTACAAAGCTCAGTATGAATGTATATGCCAACATTACATGAATATGAAATGACATGGCATGCGACGTAAACAATTCACAACGAGGTAAATAAGTTATAAATCTAAACCGATAACAATCGATATCAATACTCCCATATTCATTTTACAAGTCAAGAATTCATTCTGTCTTTCCCATTAATTGTCTCATCATTTCGACGTTCCATTCAAACTCAATTATCAACAACGACACCTAACCCAAATGTGGCCAAACAAGATATGTCATCTTAGTAGCACAACTTCCTCACGGAGGTTAGACCATAATACATCATGTCAAATGCATATAAGATCGCAGTAGATAATGTGCATATTTCACAATTTATAATATCATAACTTTTCAACTAACACCCATTATTTACTCTCTCTCTCTCTCACACACACACACACACACACACACACACACACACATACACACATTATATCAAAAGACATAGCTTGTCTCCTCGTACCACGAATCGTAGCCACTCCAACCTCATATCCACAACATGATTTAACTAAACACATAGATAAACCCGACCTTGGGAAAAATGAAAAATTCATACAAATACGGGAAAAATGGTGAATAGGCACCGAAAATCAAATATTTGAATCACAAATCCAAAGGAAAGCCACAATGTGAAAGAATAGTGAACGAAACTGAATCAATAACCAAAATCAAGAAATACGGGTCAAAACATGCTTAATACTCATAGATCGAAGAGAAAATATCCCTACTTCAAGTTTTATGCTTCTAGACTTGAACTTTAATAGTGGAGAAGAAGTTCCAATCAACCTTCCCCAATGGAGATGGTGTTTCTAAACTTGAAATATCAACCAATCTCGAGGTATAAGTAGTGGATATCAAAGGAATGTAAAAGATTCAAAGAAAAATCAAGGGTTTGATGTTGGGTTTGAGTGGAGAACAAGACCTCTTAGAGAGAGAAAGAGAAGAAAACCCTTTTTGGGAAAGTAGATCTAATCCCCAAAAATATATGAGCTAGGCTTTAAAAATCCATATAAAGGAGTCTGGCCAGTCACGGGGTAGATCTGGCTAGTCACGGCTAGCAACTGTCTCAAAAAGTGCCAAAACTTGACTAGATGGGTGATCGGATGACCCAAGCCTGACCAGTCATGGCTAACTATTGTCACAAAATTCAAAAGTTCAGGTTTTAAATCTCAAGTCTAACCAGATCCATGACCGGATGATCTAGACCCTGACCGATCACGGGCACCTACTGTCCAAAAATTTTAAAAACTCCACAATTCAAATCTTGGGCTTGACCTGATGGTGTAGGCCCCTAACTAGTTAGTCCATATCCCCCTTCTCACTATCAACTCTTCATTCCAACAACGCTAAACCTATTTCTACATTTCGAATATTAAAATAAAAACGAAAAATTTTCCAGGTCATTACACAATGGTCGGGTACTCCGAATCGGCTCCATCTTTTTCTGTACCTCGTGTGAAAAGCCAAGTGTAAGAAAATATGCACTCTGAGCTATGAGACTCAATAAGTTACCCTACTTGTAGATTCCCTTTTTAATGTCGAGACAATACAATAAAATGGATCATGATGTTATGCGCAGTTTAATATGAAAGCAGTAAACGTATGTACGAGAATAAAATAAGGTAGAGTGAAGTGATATTAAATCTAGTCTGTTTATAAAAGCCTCAAGTGTTAGTTGACTAATCCTCGTACTATCAAAGTCATAGATATTACACAAGTCCTCGACTAAATCATCAATCTCCAAGAGTGACTGCATGTCATATTAACAATTCCCAAATATAGGTTCCTGTCCGAGAACTTTCCAAACTACTATGTTAACCGTGTTCTTGACCACTACGTTTTTTACCGTTGGTTCCCATCATCATGTCTCACCGTTGTGCTCCGGTAGATATGTCGTGCACACCCCAAAATACATCATAAACACACTTTCACGACAACTAGAATATACAAGAAAATGCATGATATGGCTAACGAACATAACCCAGCTAAAGACATAGCTTGGGTCGATCATGATACGACTGATGACACAACTTGGCTTATGACACCTCATGGTTCAGGCCATAGCTTGGCTAATGAGGCATCGTGGCTAAATGAGAGCCATAATGTTCTCACAGAGAATATAATTATTTCACAATCTCCAACCAAATTTTCAAAGTTTTGGTTATTTGCACTATCCTATATATCAACGTTCCACTATCATTCTAAACCTTAGAGTCCATGTTAATGTCAAAACACTAATCATACTGTCAATATAGTCATGTGATGGTTTTTTGCATAATTTAAACACATAATAACGTGGCATAGTGTCATGATGTTAATGCGCGGCATGGATCAAGGATAATAATCAAAATGAGGTCTAGATGTAATACGATGATAGGATGGATAAAAATGATAAAAGTGCTATAGTATGAATTCCAATGTGGTATATTGGCCATTAAAAATGCTCTGACCGGTTAAAAGTTGAAGGGTGACCGGTAGAGTATATATTTTTAATGAAAAATGTACGGTACAAAGTACGCAAGTGACTGATCAGATGGTATTTGGACTGGCCAAAGTAAGTTTTCTAAGAGATAAATGAGATACATAGATGAAGTTTGACCAGTCAAATGGTATAGACTGCCAGTCAAAGTACGTATTTTGAAGGCATAATTAGGATACATTATAGGGTTTTGACTGGTTACAGGTGCATGGTGACCGGTCGGTCATCTTCCTCAAATTTTCCATTGGGTTTCTTCCATTGCAACTACGTTAAGCTTTCATGGGGTACTCAAAACATTAAAATTGAATTCAAGAGTATGGATACTTGAGTTGAAGCTCAAAGGAAAGAATTGATGAAATGAATTTGGAATTGAACAAGGACAGTTGGTTCCTCCTCTTTCTACAGCTGCTACTGCTTCTACGGATGTTCCATCTCTCTCTCTCTCTCTCTCTCTCTCTCTCTCTCTCTCAGATTACAATGGAAGGTGTGTGTGTATAGAGAAAGATTGAGGTCCTATACATAGGCATGCAATAGAGAGGGAAGGTGATCCAACGGCTTGGAGGATTCCATGGAGAATGAAGGGAGGCGGTGAGATGGAGTAAAGCGGGTGGCATTGTTGTCATGGCTGTAGAACATTGTGAGGGAGATGGATGGAATTGCCATTGCAAGTTGATGGAAAGGGGTGAGAACAGAGGTCTGGTGTGGGATGAGAGAGGGAAGAGAGAGTGAACAGTTCATTTTTACATCATTCGTGTATTACACACTACACATACATACATGCATAGGAATAATCTATAATTATATAAATTTCGAAGATAGTTTTGTATTTAAGAAAGGCTACATTAACTCGATCATAAATGTCAGGGACCAAATTAAAACAAATAAAACTACAAGAACAAAATTGCAATTTGGCTATTCTTTTGTAGGAACTAAAATAAAACATAAGCCTACAAGTGAATCACCTGCTGCAACTAACTAAAATTTAATTTTTCAAGTTGGTAATCTCACTTTCGCGGGTTCCTAGGATAGCATGCACTATGGGTATTCACAAACGTAAATGCGAGTCTAAAAATAGAAACCAATGGGAAAAAATTCTAACAACGGAATAATAGAAATACATGAAGATGAGCCATTCGAATGGACAAATAGTCTTTGTTTTGCTCAAGAATTGTGAGCTAATGTTTCCATTCGAAGAATTACGTTGAATCCAGAAGAATGACTATACGACCCTAAAACCAATCCACTTTTACACAACTATATGTTGGATTTTGAGTCTTCTCCACGAGTAATTATTCAATGCTCCTGGGGCATTACCATGTGAGTGAAATCTGTACACTTAGTCTTGGGTTCAACACAATATGTGGTGGTGGAGTATCTCGCCACCACGTGGCATTGCCCCAAGAACGCTGAATAACTTTTCGTTCTCCACAAAGAGCTTCCAAGTTTTCCAGCAAACCTCCTATAACATTGCCAACCTTTCAGGTAGCAGGTCAAGTAACAGTACCAACATCTCCATGACATGTCCTAATTTAGGGCACCTTTTGCTATTGCACCAACGACACTACACAAATCACAGAAGGAAAGTGACAAGAGCCTGAAGCATCAATTTACGACTCCCCCAAACTTTGGGAGGACTCGAATCTTCTGTATCAGCCTTCGACAAACTGTTGATTTGATCTCCTCTTTTACCCTGCAAAAGACACAATATTATAAATCAATTCAGAAGTTGGGGCTTAAACCAATTACAGGAGCTAATTAGTATCATCTACCATAAAAGGAAGTTACAATAACTTGATGGCAGTTAATATACAAGATGTTCAGTGTATCAATCTCATGTACTTCTCTGAATTGTTATGCGTACCTGTGCAGCATCCTTGAGAGGCCCCCAACATTCCACGCGGTTGTACTCCTTCAAACTAGAATGGAAATTAACCCAAACCAAAGCATCCTGTAATTCTTGATGGTTTGTGAACAGTTGAGAATCTCCATGCATGACTGCCTTAAGAACCTGGCATGCCATCACAAAAGAGTTTAACTAGTGTTAATCATCCTTTTAGCTATCATTAAATCAAATTCAATTAATCATCACGGGGATCTAAAACCTGGCATTCCAACTCTAAATTGCCCGTATGAGTGAAGTTTGAACAGTTGGAAAATACAGCATCGACAAACCTAGAGTTGGCATATCAATTTAGAATCCATTAGGTTGGGACTTACCAATGGCAATTCCTTGCAGAATATGTGGTACCTAAACTCTGCAGCCACGTCTAGTAAGAGATTAGGTCCACCTACATAACAATGCACGTCTAAATACATATCCTCATTCACTTGCTTCCACTCAGCAACAACATCATCCTTAGTGTACCATCCTTTTAACTGCCACAAAGAAACATAGATGATTCAACATCAATTACAAAATCGTACAAAGCATTCACACAAAGAAACATGCGCAACATTGGGTTTTTTCCCATGGGACACACAAACAACCAGGATGAAAGTTTTGTGCACATTCATGGGGAGAACGTTGTAGGTTGGTAGACTAAATGAAAGAAATATGTGCATAGGAAGTCGTACCTGATCAAGTTGGATAATGTTTGAGATGGTTAAGGTTAGGTTAGCTGTTAAGTCAGAGTGGCAGAGGGTATAGGTTCGTGGAACAATGCATTCATAATTATCTCTCTCTTGTACAGTCAACACAACCTTCAGCTTCGCTGCTTCAAACTTTGCTGGTGGACCCAAAAGCCTAGCAGCCTAGTAGAGATTATGAACAAAGTAATTCACTAAATTTGGCAGTTAGTGAACAATGCATGATGTTAAAAAGTTGTGTCCAAAACATAAATATTGTGTTATCCAAAAGAAAGAGCTCTTGTGCGAAACTCCATAATTTACAATCCATGGAACTTAACTATTGATCAGTTCCTCCCCCCACACAACACACACAAACACACGAATTTAACTTCTTTAGTTTGGTAAGGAAAATGTAGTTACCTGCACATTCTTCACTTAAGAAGCAAAAAAATTGTGCTGGATTGATGAGGATTCGACTCAGAAAATCAAATTGCGATGTTTTTTGCTTTACTAGAGCAAATGAAATAAAATCAACAGGGATGATAGGTACGCTCTACTAAGTCCCTCAGCAGCCTGAAGCAAATGATAAGATATCAACCCTACCATGATTTAGGATATTGGCAGTTGTTGTATTTTTCTATCTGCAGCTCATTGGCAAAGGAAAGGAGAGAAACGAAGGTCAGAAGAAATGTAACTACATCTATTTTGTGATAACATTACGAATTCATTCATAGGATGATCTACTAACTCAATAGGAAACTAAAAACACGACTCGTATTTGCAACTTCTGTGCATCAAATTAACAAGTAAAAATGAAACACATGCGTTAATTTGATTCTAATGACATAAATTTCACATACGTTGCTGATGAAACACATTGTTATATGTATGGATATTTTATTCTACCATCCCCAAAAAACATGAGTATCTCCTTTGACATTCCCTCCGTTTTTTCTGCAGACGCCGTATTTGGTTTCAGATTTTCTCTTTGTAAGAGGATAATGTAGAGAGTGGTTTCAAAAACAAGCACCCAATGGTTGTAGGGGGACTGCAGTTGATGCATGATGTGCCACACAAGTGACTGTATGAAAAACAATAAGGAGGCAGGCCTTTTTTCATGGTGCTTTCTTCAAAATTAACATTTTTCGTAGGCAAGTT
Source organism: Arbutus unedo (assembly GCA_014822125.1). Taxonomy (NCBI): domain Eukaryota; kingdom Viridiplantae; phylum Streptophyta; class Magnoliopsida; order Ericales; family Ericaceae; genus Arbutus; species Arbutus unedo. The sequence continues at coordinate 12,372 of JABCMJ010007728.1, forward strand.
ACAGAGACCTGAACTCTGGGGAATGGGGGGCAAGGCTACCTTAGTGGAGAGGGGTGTATCCTGGAGGCTGCAACAATGACAATTTTGTTAAGATAGAGGGGATGTTCTATGTCAATAATAGACTTTTGTGGCAATGATTAGGCAATGGGCCAATGGCTCATTTCTAGATAGTAGATATAAATCTCGCGAGAGGCGGGTCAAACATTAGGCCACTTAGCTCATCTCCTGAAGTTCATAAATTATAGAGAAAATTTGTTCCTACTCAAGGCCGGAATTGTCCAACAACCCAGTAAAGTAGACCACATTTTAGTGCTAGACCTCAGGCCTCCAAAAGTGTTGAGATAAATTATTAAACTGCCTCAAACATCAAAGTTTCCCCAAGTTGTGATAAAAATGTCAACCATTCTCCATCCAAGAGTTTTACAAACCTTCACTTTTTTATCTTCTTGAGGTGTACTTAAAGCGACCCAAATTAAACTAAAAATGGGATCAAGATACTGTGGCGGATCCTGGAATCCCTAGTCATATACATGACCAAACCTAGTTCAGGACCATGCGAATCCGCTATGAAGCAAACCATAACTATATGGAACTTCAAATGAAACTAAAAAATCAATGTGGTCATGTAATCTTATTGACAATGTGACGACTATGTGAATATATCCAAAATTAACAAGGACCATTGTTTGAGAGAGAGAGAGAGAGAGAGAAGAGAGAGAGAGAGAGAGAGACCTGGAATACAAGGCTATTGTAGGAGGGGCTTGTATTTGTAAGTGGGGAAAGCAGAACAGGTGTTGTTGATGGCTTTACAGACTTTTTAGTAAGTCTGGTTGTGCTGCTGCTGTTGTTGATGGCGATGATAGAGCATTCTCTGTTTGGCGACGGACGAAAAGCATAAGCAGCACAATGACAGGCCATGGGCTGCAAAACAAACTCATCCTATTCCCCTCCTCTACTCTTCTTCCCACCTCCACCTCCACCCAACCAACATTTTCCCCTTTCCCTCCCTCTCTCTCTCTCTCTCTCTCTCTCTCTCTGCTTGTGGAACAGTGGAAGTAAAATTAGAGACAGAGAGAGAATCCTGTGGATATGGCAAGGATAACCGAAGTATTACAAATCTCGACCCCCCACCAAATATGTGGCATACGAAGACACCACTCACTCCATTCCTTTTTTTTTTTTTACAATAAAAATAAGCAGTAGTGAATGATTTATTTTACTATTTAAACTAGAATGCTTGAGATAGACACTCACATAAATACTTTCACACGCACACTAACACTCACATTGACGTGAACACGGGCTCCGCACTCACTCATGCCACGCATAGTGTGAACTTGTGTAGAAGGGTTTGTACAAAGCCATCTTCGGTTCGGTTGATAGTTTCAACACTGATTTTAAAAGAAAAATACTTTCAATTACTGTTTGGTGTAAATATTTCATAAAAAAAAAACTCAGGGTTAGAAACCAAATAAAGTTTGAAAATTTTGTTCCTAACATAATTAACAAATATTACTCTCAAAAAATACAAAACACTCAACCGACTATGTGTGCATTTAAAAAATATTTTGATCTAGACTTGTGAGAAAAACTAATCTTGGTTGAAACTAGAGTTTAGATAAGTATGTGTGCGAAAGAGTTTATATAAGTATTTGTGTGCATTTAGAATTTTTTCGATGTGAGAAAAACTAATCTTGGTTGGAACTATAGTCGTTGGTTGTTACATGTCATTTCCAAACTTCATTTCATGATAACTTAATGAATAATGCAATAGAAGTTGTGGCGCTTGTCTTTCTTTAATTTCACATTGTCCCAGCACAAAATACCTGAGCAATTCTTTATTTTCTAATAATTAAATAAACTGAGTAATTCATGAAAATAACATTGAATATTGAATGTCATAATTTTTTTTTTGAATAATTTAGCGTGAAATTAAAAGGCGTTAATCGAATATACATATAACGCTCTGATTTTCAAACACATTAATTTCAAAGAAAAATAGAAGAATCTAAACGTTCTTTATTTCATAAGAAAATAAAATACATAATTTGTTATTTCAAAATAAAAAATACGAAAACTAAAGTTCTTCAAGAAATGTTTTCCAAAACAAAATAGACTAAGCTGTCCGAAGACTAGTTGGCATTAAATTAAACTAATCCCAAAGAGACTAAAAACAAATGTTAGGCCTGCTTCAAATGGGAAGATGAAAATAAGCCCTACATGTTGCTTATAACATTTTACTGTCCACGTACACCAAGAGGCAGACAGATCGTTACCTCGTAAGAAATTTCCAACACCTCACAATGATGAAGTTGATTTAAATTGAAAGTGTAGTCGTTCATGGTGGATAATATATTCAACCAAAACTGCACCTTATAATTGTTCATGGAGCGAGGTATTGTATTGGAGCAAGGGCGTCCGTCATTTCGACTACTATAATAGTGTATTCCTTCGTATTCTTTTTCTGGAAAGTAGTGACTACTTACTTGTGATTTGGGTCTTAGAGGCAACAAGTAGGAAAAATCAGTTCTTAATTATCAGTACAAAAAAGAGAGTAGCTAATTAAGTAATACGGACAAAAAATAAGAGCTCGACATTATTATGTTAATAAAAAAAATTAGTCCACTACGAAAAATAGACTTCATAACGCATTTTACAGAAACCACTCATGTAGATAAGCCTAAATTTGAACTTCATTCTGTTATTCTTTGATTTCAAAATAATGGATGCGCCAACTTTGAGGCTAGATTTAGCATTACCTTTAACTTCGCCAAATTTCTCACATCACCCTTAATCTGAATAAATAAAATAAAATAGGTTTATTTCAATAATTTAAATTTAAGATTGTTGCAAAATAATAGCACATCAATGTAATAGCATTGTAACTTTGTGATATTTTGATACTTTACCAAGTCAATTATTTTGGCAACAACAACCAAGGAATGGACTTGCTCCCCCCTATCACATTAATGGACCCTCTCACTGCCATCTGATAAGCACAAGAAATCTTATCCACGTAAAAATAAGGTCCAAAACTCCCCACATAACTTGACAAATTAAACTAGAGGAAATCTGCAAATCCCACAACCCCAAATCACGACCATGGCTGCAGCAACATCCTACCCCTACATGGCTTTAACAAAAGTCTCCATGTTAAGCTGGACAGGCTGGGGTAAAATGGGCATTAAAAGGAGAAACACTTTATCCTGCTGCATACCAGCAGCCCAACAACAAGAAAGTAGTCAGGTTCAACAACCAGAGGAAATAAAAGTGGAAGATCAAGAACAAGAGGGAAGAGAAACAGCTAGTTACAAGAAGAAACTAAGGCCAGTTGAGCCACAGTTGAATGTGAAGAGCAAGAGCATGGGGAGAGAGTATGGAGGGCAATGGCTGAGCAGCACCACCCGCCACGTTCGAATTTATGCTGCCTATATCGACCCTGTCACCTGTGAATTTGATCAATCCCAGGTCGATAAACTCACCCTTATTCTTGATCCAACCAATGAGTTTGAGTGGAACACAGACACTTGCAACATGGTCTATTCTTATTTCCAGGACCTTGTTGATCACTATGAGGTAAATTCATGTTTTTTCTTTGTTTCTTACTTTAATTTCTTCGCCCATGTTACGCGTAAAGTCTCTTTACCTTTCACACAGCCAATTAGAAGCCTGATAAAAACAAGTTTGGGAAAAGATCGTGCTGGATATTAGTAAAGCGTGACAACCCATCAAAGTTCTTTTGAATTGAATCCCAATGCCAATAAGCATGAAATTTTTAATCTAAACAGACACACAACCTTGACAAAAGCAAAATGGCACAAAAAAGATCTACACATGTATGTATGTCTGCACGTATATATGTACGTGTATTCATTGGGACACGAAGCTTAGATCGATTTGTCGTTAGAGAAAAGGGGCAGTTGGATTGAAAGAAACATAAGCACATGTTTGAGTTTAAGTTGCTTGATTTCCAAACGAATTGGTCATAGCAGCATGAAAGAACATTAAGGAATAATGAAGGTTTGATTAATTGTGTTGGCAATGACTACTGTCAAAATTCCTTTCGCCCTGATTAATACTCGACATTGGGAGCAATTGAAGTACAAGGCATAGATATAGTATTCGCTTTCTAAATAAAATGAAGATTCAAAATTCAAGGTGAGCCGCTACCCAAACCTCCATTGTGGTATAAGTGCAATTTCAGTTGTTTGTGTATTACACTAGAAAGATTGGTTCCCACTTCTCGTTTAGAAAACCCTGTCACGAAACAATTGTTTCGACATAATGCCACGGAATGCACACACACAAACAAGTTTATAGGGGTTTTCCCTAGGAGTTCAGATTAGTTAAAAGCTAATTCAAAAAATACAAATAAAAAATATTAACTTACAGAGTTATAATAAAAACTTACGCTTCAGAGTAAGTTTATTCAATCTTAACGCCCAAGTCATTGTCAAAACGCCCAATTTTTTTAATTAGAACAGACTGATTGAACAATGCAGCAAACAATGCGAAGCAGATCAACGCAAACAGCAACAAAATTAATGGACTGAACTCTTGGCAATCTCTATTTGGAGTGAAACTACAGCAAATCCTATTAGATGGGGAATAAGTAAATTGCACTTAAGCCCCTCCTAACATATTGAAACTACAATTAAATCCTCCTCTTAACGGTTCCTAATGGATCTTAGATGGATGTCAATAATTTGACTAAATAAAGTCCAAATTGATAGTTCAAGGATTAAGTAAATAAAATTAATAGTTTATGGACAGTTTAAAAGTTTTGGGCATAGCTTAGGAACGAAATAAATATTTTACTCTTTAAATGAAAGAGTTTTCTGTATCTTGCAATGTTTAAGTGTTTTGCAGCGCATTACTAGATGCATTGTATGTTGAATCAGGGTGCCCCATTGAATGAATACACGCTCCGCTTGATTGGTTCGGATATTGAGCACTACATAAGGAAGCTTCTATATGATGGGGAAATCAGATACAACATGAACGCCAAAGTCCTCAACTTCAGCATGGGAAAGCCACGGATTGGATTTAATTACACTGATGGCCAAGTTCAAGATGTAAATTAGTATGCTTTGAACCATAAACAGATAACATATTTTGAAACCCAAAAAGGTCAAACAACATAATAATGTTTTTAGTACATGTCCGATTGTCTGCATATATAGAAAAACAAAAATGGTATGCTCTTCCAGATGATTAGGAAAACCCAAATGCTACTACTAGTATGAAAATTGGCATGTCAGGACGGCTTAAAACAATGTCACCAGGAAACTTGTCATGTATCATCTTAAAATAGGTTATCTAGAAGCAAATGTATTACAGTCCCAACAGCAGATGAAAGTAGATGGTTTTTCTTTTCAATACACTGAGGGTTCAAGGCATAAAGATTCATGAGCTCCACAATAGCATCCAGCAGACTTACATTAACAACAAAATAATATGGGATTCTTGCTCAAGATTAAGCCATCATGCAATGACTTCTGGGCTTTATATGCAGATTGAGTTAGACCTTTAATATGCTTAGCTAACTTATACGCAAAGGTCTTATTGACTACCTCATTCCAAACAAACACGTTATGATGAAACAAATTCATCAAAGAAACAAACAAAGAAAAAATTTGAACCCAAACTATTGCAAAGACCATTCAAGAGCCAAAAACACTTAACCGAACTTACCAAGAGTGAGTAGCAACATAGGTATCTTCAACAATTCGGAACATTATGATGAAAGTTGGATCAACAAATCTTGCTTTAATTTATGTTCAAATTATAATAAACTTTGGGGACAACATTAACTTACCAAATCCTACCTTTTCAGTCTACTCTAATGAGATGAATAGAACTCCAACC
>JABCMJ010007730.1:0-13635 GCA_014822125.1 Arbutus unedo
ATCAAGTACTATTTTATCCCCCCTTTTTTAATACTTCATCCAAACTATCTACTTTTTATCACCCCCTCTATAAACATCACATCAATGTGGGCCAACCCTTTAAAAATAATACCCCCTCTTATCTTATACCCCCTCAATAACTTATCTCCCTAAAAATAATCCCTCATCCAATCGGCCCATAGAGTGGAAACTGTAAAATTTTGTAATTTTATGAAACATTATAAAGCAGATGTAGCAAAAACCGTTGAAACACCCTGGTTTTTCAACATATTACAGTTGTCATGCCCTCGTTTTTTAATATATTATTCTGACAATATATAGTCAATGAAATCTCGCAACACTCAAAGATCCACCCATAATCTCAAATATTTTCATTCAATGAGGCAACAAAATTCAAGTCTACAGATATTACATCAAAAGTACTTCCTGTCCAAAAAGGGATTTCCAAAATAATACTGGAGTCAACCGTTTTACATTTTCTTGTGAAGATAAAAAACAGAGCTGAAAATGAGTTACAATGCATCTTCCCAAAATTTTTAATACAAAGATGCAAAGTAACTCTAATCAAAGTCTTCAAAATTATGCAGCACCTTATGCACGTCACCCACCACATGTTAAATATCTAGAACTGTACTTGAAGTGGATAGAGTGAGCTTACAAAATCCAATAGGAATGTCTATGCCAATATCACACGAGTACGAAATGACATAATATAAGGCACGAATAATCTCAACAAGATATACAAGTTATAACACCAAACCAATGGTAAGAGATACAAATATTTTCATATTCATCTCACAAGTCAATATTTTGTTTTGTCAATCTCTTTAAGTATTTTGTTGTTTGATAAGTTCCATTCAAAACGGTCAATGACGGCACCTCACTCGTTGGTGGCCTAACACGATAAAGCATCTCACTAGCACAATTCCCTCAAGAAGCTAGTCAAATATCATAACTAGCACCACTCAGATTGGAGGCTAACATCATTTTATATTTCACTAGCACCACTCCTATCGGAGGCTAAACCACAATAGTATGATCCCTAGCACATTTTCTCACGGAGGTTAGACCATTACGTCTTATGTCAATTGCATAAAAATCACAAGTCTATAATGTAGACATTTCACAATTGAAAATCTCATGTCTTTCTAACAAGGACCCGCCACTTATGAAATCCTTACCTATCCAAGACAAAACTCACACGTCGTACTCCAAGCCATAACCAACTCACCAATATCATATACAAAATATGGTTCAATCAAACACATAGGTAAACCCAACCTAAGGAAAAAGATAATTCAACCAAAGATGGAAAGATAGTGGTTAATCACCGAAATGGAACATGAGAATCACAAATTCAAAGGATAACTAACATGGAGTAATGTCAAGCGAAACTCAATCTATGATGGAAACGAATAAATATGGATCAATACATGTAGAATACCCATAAATCTAAGAAAAAACATCCCTATCTCAAGATTTGGTTCAAAGGATTGAGCTTTCAAAACTTGAGCAACAATGGAGGTGAAGAACTCCCAAAACCTTCCCTCGAGTGAAATTGATGCTTCCAAGTTCAAAATATCCACTAATCTAAAGAGATTAGTGATGGACTTTGAAGAAATTTGAATAATGTGAAAAAGAATCAAGGGTTTGAAATTGAAATTTGATGGGAAAGAAAACCCTTAGAGAGAGAGAGAGAAAGAGAGAGAGAGAGAGAAAACTCCTTTTGAAAAAGTTAGATCTCATTTCAAAAAATCTTATTTTTACCCTTTAAAAACGCACGTAAAACCTGACCGGAAGATCTGACCGGATGATCCCCAAATCTGACCGGTCAGATTTCCCTACTGCCTAAAAAATTTTAAAAACTCAGGCCAAAATTCTAAATCTGACTGGATGGTTTCCAAACCTTTCAAACCTGACTGGATGGTTTTCCAAACCTGACCTGATGATCTTTAAATCTGACCCGATAATTTTTTACCCCTTTTTCACTTCTCACTTCATCTCACCTATACTCAATCATCCATTTCATGTAATATCTATCAATACAAATCAAATAACGACATTTTGATCACATAAATTAAACGACAATTTTCGAGCCCGTACAACCATTGCATTGCAAATGCATTTATATTTCAATAGAAAGTAGATGAAGAGACAACTACGCAAATTTTTTTGTTTTATATTGGTAATTTTAGAAATTATTTTTTGTGACAGAGCTTTAATTCTTAATACACACCAAAAGGCATAGCCGCATTATGTATTAAAATAGATATAAAATGATGAGACTTCAACTCTTGAACAGGGGACGAGAAACTACACAAACAAACTTAACAACTGAAGTATGCTTCAATATCTAAGAAATAACAGTTCGATATGCAATTATAAGATATTTTTTTGCGTAACATACGCAGGGAGATATCGTTTCTATACAAGTTAACTTCTATTTCTCTTAAAACACTAACTTTGGTTTTCTCAACTCTTGCTGATTGTTTTTTCGTTATAATTTTAATAAAATTTGTAATTTTTTTGCAGATTATTGAATCCTCTCAAGAGGAGCTTTCAAAAAATTATTAAATTATGTTCAAAAAGTACAAAAACTCAAAATATAAAAAAAATAATGCCAAAATAATATCTATTTGGACTTATTTTTTTGTCTTTAGTGAATTTTTAGTTTTTTGATATGTAATATATTTTTTAGATTTCTTTTGTCGAGACGAACTAATAAGTCGCAAAACAATAATGCAAAAATAACAAATGTAAAAAAAATTAAAGAAAGACAAAAAAACAATATCTAGTTAAGGATACTCGTCAGAAATCAGCCCAAAATATTACCGGAAATAGCTTGATCAAAGCAATCTTTCATAAAATTGTTCAAGTCAGCATTTATAAAAAAATTACATGAATCAAGCCCTTTCCGATATTTGTTTGAGCCGATTTTTCGCGAATACCTTTAAAAATATGTTTTAAATATATTTGGCTTCCGAGAAGCAAATGAATGTGCTGAACACATGGCAATAATCGGAGCAGAACAAGATGAAGATCTCAACTCTTCGAGATCAGCTCCATTTCCATCAGAGAGTTTCTGATTTGGGATGGACTAAATCTTAGGCAGATTATAGATTAGATTCATTCTGCTTAGGGATGTTTTGCTGTTGTCGTAATCTTTATGGACTCCTCGGCTTCACTATGTCTTTGACTGCTTAATGTTTTAATATACTTCCAAAGAACCAAAAAAAAAAAACACATTGAACGGTTTAAATCATCAAAATAAGTGTGTGTAACATACTATATAATGCACGAATGGTTATACATATAATATGTACTATATCATGCATTTGTAAGTAATATATGTAATGCATTTGCTATAATTACTTAAATACAATATATATATATATATATATATATATATATATATATATGCGCATATATGAGGTTATTATATACAAGGACGAAATCAGAAATTTCACTACGCAAAAGTGAGCCTACTATTTGAATTTTTTTTCCAAAATATTTAACAGGAGCGAGTCTATATATTTTATAGGAAATATATATTTTTCTATATAATAATAGATATTTTTTCTTTTTCTTGCAGAGACGACCGCCTCTACTGGTTCCATCCTGATTATATGTACTCATGTACCGATATATATATATATATATATGTATATATATGTATATATGTATATATATATATGTATGTATATATGTACGTGTGTGTGTGTGTGTGTGTAGTATATGTATGAAAACATGTATTTACGCGACGCAAGGATGAAAAATGAATACGAACAATATTTACTATAAAAGAGAATGTGCGAAAAATAATTCTAATTCCACAAAAATATACATTATTCACGATAAAATATCTGGGTCCTTACACACATGCCCGAAAGTTTTTATTGGAAACTTACATGACTTTTAGAAAATGACAAACTTCATTGTTCAAAGAAACCAGCGATCGCACTGGGTTGACGAGATACAAACTAATACCAATCCATACACAATATTTAAAGAGAGGATACAAACAAATTATTTTATTTCCATATTTCAACCATATATATGCTAATTCCTTGTCATAGAAACCGTCACATTATAGAATTCAGTCTTCTCTTTGGCCATGCGATCACCAACTATTTGCTTATACCTCTGGAAAACCTCATCGATGATCCCTTCACCAAAGTGACTAGAAAGCAACGGCTCAGCCACAGATCTCATGCACTTTGCAATATCGTATCCATTCTCGATCGACTCGTTGGATGCATAGAATTCATAGTTCCTACAAGCACTCCAATGGACTGTAGAAACTTCTAAGCGATTAATGCTGAAGGAGCCTTCTTTTTGGACCTCAGACTTAACTTCTGCAGGAGATGGTGTGTATTGAGGAATATTAAATGAATCCATCTTCTCTTCTTCTATGAGTCCCTGCATTAATGTTATTATATGTAAATTCACAATAAGTAATTCGATCAAATCAATTTTGAATGTTTTTATGTGAAAATTGTATTAAGAGAAAAAGTTTGAATTTTTTTTTTATGTGTGAGAAAACAAACAAAAAGTGAAAAGAAATATTAATCATGATGTGAATTTCTTGTAATTTTATTTTATTCTTTTAAAAAAAGAAAGTGTTGCGTAACATATATGCTAGTATCTAATATAGGCAAATAGATAAATTTAGACAGACAGATACAATTACCTCTGCAACCATTTCATTGAGAACCATGGCCAGAAGTTGCCATATGTAACAACCCTCTTTAGAAGTTGGATCGTCACTTTTTCTTCCCAAAATAGTCAAAACCATACGACCAGCCGTCACCACTTCCTCAGAACGACATTTCAGAAACAACGTAAAATCCCTCTGAAATTGGTCATGATAGGCTTTAAGCACGCTTGGTGGGCTACTTGTCGATAGATAAATATTTCCTTTGTTGCTACTCTCCACCGCCGGTGGAACCTAAAATAAAATGAAATTGCAAGTCAACAATATTATTAGCTGTCCAATTCAAAGTGATAATCTCACTAAAAACAAAAAAAGATTACCTGAGAGAGCCACATGAGACTGTAAGAAGAGTGGACAAAATGAAGACTGTTGGCAGGGAAAAGTCTTTCATAGAATGAACCTGGGACTCCCATCACAAAACATGGTCCGAAACCTAAACCCATTTGTTTTTTCATTTCCTCGTGGAAACTCGGCAAGGTCTTGAAAATGGTGTTGAAATCATTTCCAGTAAGATCATTCAAGTAGACTTGAAATTCTGGTGTACGATGCCCCTGTTTCTTGCACGTAATATGGATCGTCTCCATGAGTTGAGAAACCACTATCAGAGTATTCGGGCCAGAAGAACAGCCCAAGTCCGCGATGCATAGGGTCCTTTGATTCTTGGTGGTGTTGTAGAGATCCACTATCGCTTGCTCTCTTATGGACTTTGTCATCGCTATCACTTTTTTCTGCCCAAACCAAAATTATGATTAAAACTATCATTTTTACTGCCTTGATGTAAATAATAATCCTTTATTGGTTCTTCAATAATTTACGAGTACGTGTCATTAATTTGTTATGCTAAGTTAACAAAGGTTATTTCAAAATTCGGACAATTGTTTTGAGATTTATCTAAATTCTTATTTTAGAAAATTTTTAAAAATTAAACGTCAACTATTTCAACTGCGATAAGAATTACGCGAGAGGCCTAGCTATAACCAAAAAGAACATTTGACTGATATGAAACAAACAAGTGGGCAACGAAAATGTTTTATATATACTACGAGCACGTTGACATAAGTTTTCGAGGTTTTTTCGGTTTTGTCAATTCTCTCATAGTTTTGCTTCACTCTTTAGATCTCTTGTGACTTTGCCCATTTCAACAACGTGAATTTTGAACTATGCGGAGACTAGAATGCCGAATAGAGCGGGTGAATTTTTTTTACCTATACATGTATATGTGTGTGTGTGTATAGAGAGAGAAGCTTCTAATTAGGAGTCTCTCATTTTGCTAAAATAAAAATCTCCCATGTACTAATCAAATATTGATAATCCGAACCATTCAATGTGTTTAAAACATATTTTTAAAAGTACCTGTGAAAAATCAGCTCAAAATATTATCCGGTAGAGTTTGATATAATTAGTTTTTCATAAAGTAATTCTCATCAGCATTTATGAAAAATTTATTGGACCAAGCTCTTTCGGGTATTTGTTTGATCCAATTTGTCACTAATACCCTTAAAAGTATGTTTTAAACACATTTAACGGTTCAAATCATCAACAATTGATCAGAAAATAAAAAGTCCTTATTTTAGCAAAATGAGAAATTTCTTATTAGAAGTTTACTCTCTCATACACACACACACACGTGTGTGTGTGTGTGTGTATATATATATATATATATATATATATATATGTGTGTGTGTGTGTGTGTGTGTGTGTGTTATTTTTTTCTTTTAAGTTTTTGACATGACTGTCACATCGACGATAAAATTCAGGTTTTGTCCTGTATACAATACAAATAGAACCATTAGTTACAGTAACATTTGCAGTATTGAGACATTAACTCTAGTAGATACTTCAATTAAATATTTCATGTGAGTTTAATAGGAAATGGAGAGTCTGCTGCACAACAGAAATACGGAGCAGCAAAATGAACTCATTTAATTTGACGTAAAAAATACTATCTGAATATTATTCCAACTACATGAATAGTATTTTGTGCACCTAAGTTCAGTTTAATATATGAAGTTTATTAAACCCACAACCAAATAGGGGAAGGAAGAATTGTACCTGAACTGATGAGTTGCTTGCATAACTTGCTTCTCCAATTCCTCCATTCATATGAAGCACTTTATAAACTTCCATCACCATCTATCTCTCTCTCTCTCTCTACTGCGTCTTTTGGTTGTTCTCACTTGTCATTGGGATGTTATGTATTTATAGCTAAACATCCTATGTGGACGGTGGCTGTGGTTTTTTTTTTTTTTTGACTCATCACTGTAAAATTAGAGGATAAAAGAACATCAATTTATTCAGGAACAACTCTACATTCAGCGCCTAGCGCGTATTCTGACACATGTTTTACGCTGAAAAATGAGGATTTAAATTAGTCTCATTAGGTAAACATTGTTAAATAGTCTATCCTCCATCTACCACGTTCAGGTTTATTTGTTTAGTTTCTTAATTGTGAGTTTGAGTTCAAGTCCCAATGAACATCTTTATGCACAAATTATAATGAACTAAAAATATCATATATTTATAAATGAACTAAAAATATCATATATTTATACTTGATGTACCGGCCTAAGTTAATAATAATATGTCCATTTGAAAGGTAGATTTGTGACAATGCTCATTTTTTGAAAAAACTTTTGTACAAACTCTACAAAATGAAAACAAAAATTTAATAATAGATTCTTAAAAAAATTGTATCATATTTTAACCCAATTTCAAGCCACATTTGAGCGCAGGGGCAACTCACATTGAAGGGTGAAACAATATATTTAATTAATAGTATTTTATTTATAGCAGGTTTTCATTAATGTTATGAAAAGAAACTTTACAATTGCGTTTGCATTTGCTAGTAAAATGCTATAATTTCTAAACGGAGAGTAACATTTAATTATTAATAGTATTTATTTTGTCTAATAATAGCATTTTAAAAGCACTTTTATAAAAAAATCAGAGACACCAAACCAATGTCAGTTGTTAAAGCGAAAAACTAATGCCATAAAAAGTCATTAAAATTTTTGCACAATAACAGCTCGCGTTTTCTCTTTTCGGGCTTTCCCAATTGCCCACAAGTCCAAACCTTTGTCTACTTTGTGCTTATCTCCTCTCCTTTCCTCTACCTCACCTCTTTTTCTCTATCTCTTCTTTGGAAGATTCAATTGATTTGTCCAGGAGAAGGCTGTAGATCTCTAGGTAATCAATCTCTCTTCTCCAAATTATTATTTTTTGCTCGGCCTGTTCTTCAAATTATTTGTGCAGGACCACATATTCATATTTGAGTATGTACATGGTTAATAAAAAACTCTCTCTCTCTCTCTCTCTCTCTCTCTCTCTCTCTCTCTCTCTCTCATGCTTTCTTGTACTCTGTAGTAGATTGATTTCTAATTGTGGCTTGACTTAATATTTTCTAATTTAAGTTTTACGTAATTGATATTCTAAATCCACAACCAATTGGTGGAAATTAAATTTTCCAAAGAATGATCCCCCACAACCACAAACTATAGTTTCTCATAATCACCAATTAATTCGTAGGTCCCCAAATTAAATTAATTGCCGTATCTTGTGAGACAAATAGTTTTGAATTTAAGATAATTATTAGACAACCTAAAGGCTCATAACACAAAGTTTAGCACTTTTAAAATGCCAATTGAGAATTTTTTATGAAGGGAACTTAAATAACTTCACAATGGTGACAAAAATGGTTATTATATCATTCAAATTTGAACCCCAAGGGTTGTCCAAGTAAAGATTGGGATGAGCTATAAACTCAGATATTTTGAAGTAGAACATTAGCAATCACATACTCTGGAGGCACTGTAGATTTTTCTGGTCATTAATTTCAGGACTTCAAAGATTAATAGGCAACAGATGGTATATACACAAGCTAACCGAATGCCTTCGTTATCAAAAAAAAAAAAAAGATCATACAAATTTGATTTTTCTATCTGTCACAAATTATTGACATGCTTAGCTAGATTTGGTATGACTTTATTATTTAATTATTTTTTTGTTTTTATGTAAAATATTTTTATAATTTTTTGTTTTTCATCAATTTTTTGTAGATTGTTGATAATTCGTTTCGACAAGATGTTCTAAAAAAATTATAAATAATGAATCAAATTTTAAAAAAAAACTCAAAAAAAAAAACATATAATCAGTCATGTTTTTTTAATTTAAATTGTTGACTTCTGACATATTTTTTGACTCAGTAAAAATAGTTTAGGCTTTTAGTGAAATTAATTAAAAAATTAAATCTACAGTACAAACATTAAATTAATGTGAAACGACAAAACATAAGTGAGTGCTGTAAACCTAGAAATTTAATAACCCTTTTCACATGAATACATGCATACATATGTATTACGCATATGAGAAAGTCTGTTTACAAAAATTTCGTTTGCACAAATTCGTACATTATTGGGTCAAGAATCATTGAATATGTTTAGAGCCTTTATTATTTTATGAACTCCACGTACGTACATTCAATAATTTTAGACACAATTATATTGAAATTTGTACACGAATGATTGTGGTCATAACATATATATCTTAAAATACCATATGTAATACGTCAAAGTGAATATATATATATATATATATATATATATATACACATGCATGTACACATGTTTATATTATCAACTAGTGCATACATATCCATATATAGGAGCTTAATTCATCCTATCTAATCAGTCATATTTCTTTAATTTAAAGTGTTGACTTCTGACATTTTATCACTCGTAAATACAGTCTAGGCTTTTAGTGAAATTAATTTAC
The DNA here is from genome assembly GCA_014822125.1 of Arbutus unedo. NCBI lineage: Eukaryota > Viridiplantae > Streptophyta > Magnoliopsida > Ericales > Ericaceae > Arbutus > Arbutus unedo. The sequence continues at coordinate 9,485 of JABCMJ010007730.1, forward strand.
AAAAATCAAGAAATGTGAAACTACAAAACATAAGTCGGTGCTGTAAACCTAGGAATTTAATAATCATTTAACCGAGCTGCACGCCCACCAATTCTGCTTAAAATCGTGGAAATCAGTTAACTGCAAATAACGAATAATACAGTACAACAATAAAATAGAAACTGTCCTTACCATCAATTTTAAGAATTTCTTATTGTTCTCGGTTCTCTCTCCTTCTGCAGGAAGTACACTATTAGGATTGATGTGCCCGGATTTATTGTACTTGATGCTTAATTGCTTAACACTCGGTCCCTTTTACCAATTGTTTATTACTCAAATGCTTAGTCATACAGTGCACAACGCAGTATTATTTACGAACACTCAACAACTCGAACATAATTCTTCTCGCTTGGCCAGAGAGAACTAATCACAGACCTACTCATCTAGATCCCGTAAATGACGTCCTTGAAACGGAGCCTTTATTTAATGATTCACTCCCCCCAATATAAAAAGAGAATCATGATCGGTGGCCACAAGGCAACTTGGAATCCATCTAGCCTCTTCCCTATTTAAAGGGTCAAAAGGTTAAGAATAAGGTACACTTTCAAAATTCACTTGTAGTTTCTTGGATACGCTCTCTCTCAATTGGAGGATCCTCGATCGAAAATCACCCCTAATCATTAGACATGTGTCTAGGAACCAAAGTAGAAGTGCGAAGGCAACCGTCACGTTTCCGGCATTATTAGTTTGGCAATGTTTGTTGGAATAATTTCAATCTATTCTCGCTAAGAAACAAATTTGATTCAGTTAAGCGAAAAAACAATGGTGACTATCAGGTCAACCCAAGGAAGCCGCTGAGACGAGGAAGCTTCTTACAACCCAACCTCTGGAGGCGTATGTGTATAGAATCTGACGCAACTAGTAACCATTTTGATAGAAAAAAATGAAACCTTGGTTTGACAACTACAAGCACAACCCCCACCACCATTGCGGATGTCAACTGGCTAGTGGCAAAACCCAATGATCAACCTGCGATTCAGATGGAAGACAGGCGGAAGGAGGAATAAGTTAATAGTTACACGGTGAGGCACAAAGGGAAAGACTGTCAAAGGTCAGGGAACGGAGATGAAGGAGCTCCATGAGAACTTGTTGATCATGAAGCAAATGGAGAAAAAACGAGGAGTGACGAATGAGGGCCAATGCACAAGTCCAACCTATCGTTTACAAAGGTGCAGATAGCAAGATTACTCCTCTCCCCACCATAGATGGATCTTTTCAACAGCTCAGAAGATGAAATCAGCTCAAAATATTACCGACTTGATCTTGGTGGTCAAGTTTTGAGATTTAGAGGTTTGCTTCCTTCTAGGTCTTAGATTCAAAATTTCTCAAGTGCTATCAACTCATTTGGAGCCAGTCCTGTCACACTCTCATTTTCAACCATAATACATAACCCTATTTACCATTTTAAAATCTCACGATTATTCAAATAAAGCCCAAATTATAATTCTCATAATCCACAGTTGATAACGTGTTTCAAAATATTACAATTCATAAGGGGCACTCTTGGCCCATTAAGTCAAAATAACAAGTTTGAATCAGTACAGTACGGTTTGCTTTCAAAACACAAAAAAAAAAAAACAGAAGAGGAGTTAGTTTACATCTTTCAAAAATAGGTTCTAAAGATACTGTGTAACTCCTAAGATGAAAGCCTTCCAAAACATGCACCGCCATGCCTTCATACAATCCATGTCTAGGCTCCAGAACTGTACCTGAAAAATAAAGGGGTGAGTCACAATGCCCAGTAGAAATGTCTTCGCCAATATTATATGAATATGCAATGCTATAGCATGATTCATGAACAATTCATAATAATACGCATAGATGATAAGAGGATACATTCTTATTCACCTTATTGCAACGTCAATGATGACACTACTCATATCACACAATTCACATATCGTATTTCGATTTCAAATTTATTTTTTCAACTAGCACTTCACCGAATGGTGACTAGACAATGTCAAAATCAACTAGCACATTTTTCGAATGGAAGATAGACATGTCATTACTAGCATATCTCCTGTTGGAGGCTAGCCGTCGCAATGACGATGCGGTATACAAATTATAATTCAATAATCCAATCTGTAATGTTCACAATATAAGACTAATTTCATAAACACGCGTAATTCATTAAATAAATACCCGAAGTAATAGAATTATTATCTATTTATAACCATGGCCCATAACTACAATCAAGTAGCCCAAAATCTCAAAATAAGGTAAAAATCATCGGTTAAAGTTGCCCAACAAGTCGCCAGAGTAACCAAAAGTCGCTTAATGCATTTTTGGGCAGAAAAAGTCGCTTGACAGTCGCTCAAGCTATTCTGACTATTTCTGTACTTTTTTTAGAAAATCGCAAATTTGGTTTTTGAACAAAAAACTTCCAAATTGGACCAAATACACCACGGAATTAACCAAAACATGCTACAAACACATAATAGAGGTGAAACATCCCTACCTCGAGCTTCGAATCAAAAGATTTGGATAAAAACCGTAAACCCTTGCTCCAAAAGTGCTTCGAGCTTCAAATATCTACTTTCACACTTCGAAATCACAATCAACCTCCGGATATGGTTAGAGTAAGGCTAAATCACACTATATCTCAAAGGGATTTTGGAATGGTTTGACAAACTAAGAGAATTTGTAGAGATCGAAGATGGAGCTAATATAGAGAGAGAAATAGAAAAAGCTTAAATGATATGTGCTTTCCCCCTTTTTTCCAAAAATCATATTTTAACTAAGCCTAATGGTCCCTAAATGGTCTAAGCACACCTCACACTACGCGTGTGTCTAAATAAAATTTCGGATTCAAGCCCCACAATTAAAATGTCCCGAAACACATAAAAATAATACAATCGTATATCCTGCAATATAAATTCAAATAATTAATTTTAAAAACTTAAAATTTTTCAGGTCCTTACATGTCCATACAAGGCAAAATGTCCTAACTTTAATTGAAGCCTTCGCAAGTGGACGGTGGAATTGGTCCCCCGAGAACTAGTCGACATTAGGTTGAGAGTAATCCCAAAGTCAGCTAGATACATCGGCTTTCAAAAGAAAGAAAAAATAATAATTTATATATATTATTATTTTTTTACCGAGAAGGACTTGATCCAAGCAGTTTTTCGTAAAACTGTTCTTCTCAGTATTTATAAAAAACTACTTAGATCAAACCCTTGTCGATATTTGTTTGAGACGATTTCTAATGGATACCCCTTAAAAACATATTTTAAACACATTTATTATGAGTGTGTATGTAACATACTATATAATGCATAAATGGTTATACACAAAATACGTACTATATCATGCATTTATAAATAAAATATGTAATGCATTTGTTATAATTACATAAATACAATATATGCCATAAACATATTCATATATCGGTACATGAGTATATATATACTCTATTTGTATTGAGTAGATTATTGAATTATTTTTTTCACCCTTATATGAAATTTTCTTGTAATTTTTTATCTTTCGTCAATTTTTTTGTAAATTATTGGTTCATTTCGATGAGATTTTTTAGAAAAATTAGAAATAATGGACCAAATTTTAAAAAAAAATCATAAAAGACAAAAATAATCCAAAAAGAATTTTTTTAACTTATTCGTTATCTTTAATGATATTTTTCTAACTTATGGATGTAATTTTATACTTTTTAAATTTCTCTCATCAAGACAGATTAATAATTCACAAAACATTAAGACTAAAATAATATATACAAAAAAAATTAAATAGAGACAAAAAGATAAACCGGATAATCTAACCTCATATATACATATATATAATGTATTTGCATACGTGTTTACAGTATATGTATGAAAACATGTATTTAACCGATGTTAGGACGAAAGATGAATATGAACAATATTTACTATAGAAACATATGTATGTGCGAAAAATAATTCTACTTCCATTAAAATATTATTCACGATAAAATATTTGGGTCCTTACACATATGCCCAAAAGTTTTGATTCCAAATTTCCATGACTTTTAGAAAATGACAAGCTTCATCGTTTGAAGAAGCCAACAATCACACTGGGAGTCTAGGACTGACGAGATACAAAACAATACCAATCCATACACAATATTTAAAGAGAGGATA
>JABCMJ010007735.1:3317-16240 GCA_014822125.1 Arbutus unedo
GGGGGGTCCAGGGGAGAAAGGAATTGAAGCCATGAAATCTTAATAGGTCAGTGCTTGCCACAGATCATGTGGTCACACTCCACCCAGTACTGCACTAGGGTAGGCCCCATCCAACAGAGTATTGATGTATGGAACATACGTATCTTGCTTTCAACATGCTGACCTTAGCCTACTTTGATATTAGATAAGAAAAGAAATACAAAAAAACTATGTTCTGACCTTAGCTTACTTATTTCTTAAATAATTTTAACTTTAGTTGACTGTTTATGTTTTCTGACTGCGTAAATTTTCGAAAAATTGGTTAAAAAGACAAATTTGTGCTAATTTAGTTTATAAAAGACATGTTAATTTAATTTATGAGTCAGAGTCCATAGTTTAAAAAATTTTAATGCCGAAGGCCCTTTCACAGACGAATTTGCCGTTGAATGCAAAGAGATAATTTTATCTGATAACATTATTATTTCGAAAACTAACAAATGATTTTTTGTTAAAAGTAACAGATGATGTTAGTTGATATACAGTAACAAACAACTTTATCTAATAAAATTATCGTTTCCAAACTAAAAGATAAAGTTATTTTTTTAGTAGGCGATTCAGATAATATTATATGTTGGTTTGATATATGTATTAGTTAAATTAGAAAATATAAAATATATAATTTTATATGATAACATTATTACTTTGAAAACTAACAGATAACATTATTTTTAAGGTGTCTGTTTAAATCGACAGAAATATTGACTGATAAACACTAACAAATATAGTGATCTAATAAAACAGATAAAATTATTTACTAAAGTATCTGTTAAAAACGACAGATAATATTAACTGATAAACACTAATAGGTAACTTTATCTAATGAAATCATTATTTTTATATAACGAACAGATAATGTTATCGCGTATTTACTAAAAGGATATCTAACAAATAGATAATGTTATCGCTTGTTTACTAAAAGAGATATCTAACGAACAGATAACGCTATTTCGTATTTTATTAGAAGGGTATTTTTAAGATTTATGCCCCAAAATGACTTTCGCCCGTAATTTAGTTTGAGATTGATTTAATAAATTAAAACTCCATCCAGATGGATTTTTAACCGAGTCTCCCTAAAATTTTATACTTATTGGACGACTAGAGTGCAATTAATACGCCATAATTATCTCCAATTTAAGTGAGTAGCGTAATATTATAGTTGAACTTTGAACTAGTCTCAAGCTCGAGTGAGGAACGTAATATTATTCATTGATAAATCCCTTAGAGCCTTTTTATTTAACGAGGCTAATACGAAAATTCTATTGAACAAAAAGTATAGGGAATAGCAAACATTTTAGGAACATATAGAACTCACACTTATAAGTGGAGCGCATATGTTCCTCTGATCTAGTGAGCTTGAATAATTTTCTCCTCAAAACACATCAATTCTTCCGTTCCTGAAGCGATTCCACTTGTGAGTCTAAGATACCTCAAAGCTTTTCCCACTCGATTCTGCAATCACTACTAAAGTTAGCGTCCCATCGGCTAGAGGTTGATCGAAAAGCACTCCGATGCCTAAGTCAGCACTTGAAGAAGAAGAAGGAAGGAAAATACTGAAATAAGACCTACGGTAACGCGTACATTTTTTTCTCCAAGTACTGTATCTCATATACAGTCTTTGACTTGAGCACCAAACTTGAATTGGTATGTGTGGAGCACACTCTCTAATTGACAATGACCTATAACCGAATTTTGTTATACGATATCATCCTATGTCACGATGAAAGCTCACATTTCACGCGTTGATCCACCCGAATGTTAGATAGAGATTCCATTTTGATACAAACGAGCTCGGCTCGATAGCGAAACAACCAACTCAGCCTAATTAACATAATTTTTTATATAATTAATGTTATTGGTGCATTTTAAAAATAAATAATTTAATCATCAAGACTCAATATCTGTCACAACTAGTATCACAGTCTAAACCTATATTAATATTCTAATTATTGGAGAATGCGTTGTGTTTTAAGTTGACGCCCTGGTTCATCTCTCTAGTCTTTTCTCCACTTTCTCCTCTTAAGCAAACCCCCCCTCCCTTTTTTTTTTTTTATAAGAAAAACACAATCTATGACCTCACAAACTTTATATACGTTTATGGCCCGTTTGGATGGGGTATAAAGAAAGAGAAAAACTTTTATAAGGGATAAAAAGGCTCACGTAATATATTTAGCATAATTTGCAAGGACAAAAATGAAGTGGAATAATTTTTCACCCTTTAAAAAATAATTTCCGTTAGAGGGATATACGGGTATAATTTTTGGGCGTTTCTTGCCCAGCCCAAAAGTTATCCCCGGATATTAATCAAGAATAATACATCTTCTTCCTTTTTACAACTATAAAACAACATTATCTCCTTATTTTATTCTATATCCAAACTAAGTACTATTTTATTTTTCTTCTTCAATACCACATCCAAATTATTTATTTTTTTATTCTCCATCTGTAATCATTACATCAATATGGATCAATTTTCTAAAAATGATACATCTTTTTATCTTATCCACTCAATAACTTAACTCTATTTGCTCCATTCATTGATGAGGGAAAAAGTAAATTGCTACTCAACCTTCTTCCCCCCAGCCGACACAGGCTACACCCTCCCCAACAACCTCCCAGCCGACAAAGGCTATACCCTTCCCTACAACTATCCAACTTTTTAATGTAATTATAAAGGGTAAAATGCACTGATCTCCCCTGAGGTTTCTACCAATTGCACGGACCTCCCTTGTGGTTTTGAAAATTCACTAACCTCCCTTGCTTTTGAAAGTAATTCACCATTACCCCCCTGCCGTGAAAATCTGTTAGAAAAGTGTTAGTTTTGGCTGATGTCACTAGAATTGTTTTAAAAAATGGCTAAAATACCCCTGGCATGCTATAAGAAGGCTGCACAATTTTTTGAGGACATTTTGTAATTTGCATCTCTCCTCAAATCACCAATTGACTGAAGGTATGTTATTTTTTTGAGTTTAGTTAATTTTTTTTAATAAATGCATTAGTTAATTATTTATGAATGAAATTTTTTTTCCAGTTATGGACATGTCATCTAGTACAGGAAGCGTCCTTAGGGCTCGGAACAAAATGTGTCATTGCGGGCAAATGCCATTGTTAGAGTCACAAAAAATGAAAAAAATAAAGGGAAACTTTATTATGCATGCCCATATAAAGAATGTGCGATGTGGAAATGGTGCAAAGGAGAAAACACTAATGCTTGGACCTCTCAACCTATGAATGTGTCGACAAACGAAGTTGAAGAAACGAATAACCTGGCAAGCCTATCGACAAGGGTCCAAGTGCTTGAAGCAAACATGGCTATGCTGAAGATGTGTTTCATCGTTTCTGTGGTCATTAGTATGGTGGTTTTGTTCGCAGTGTTACTTAAGTAATCATAATTTAGATTAAAAACGAAAAATTATGTTATGAGTTCCATTCCCTATGGCTATAAAATCCATTTCCTTATGTAATGCGTTGACTATGAAATCCATTTCCTAGTGAAATTTATTTCCTTATATTCATCTGTTCGTACCAGCTACATATTAGTAGTAGCATGCAACATATGCTGCAGCCATAGGTAGCAGCAACACACCAGCAGGTGTACCAAACCAGTAGCAGCAATAACAACACACCAACAGGTGGTGCAAACCACCACCGCCACCAGGTGCTGCAAATCAGCAGCAGCAGCACAGCACCACCACCAGCACACCAGCAGCAGCAGCAGCACACCACCACCACCACCAACAACACAACAACAACATATGCAACAACATAAGCGACGACCATAGCAATAGAACATCAGTATCCATTAGATTGAACCATAATAAATCATATCCATTAATAGAACCAAATCCATATCCATTAAAGAACCAAATCCATATCCATTAGTATAAGCGTACCCATTACATAACCATATATAGGTTGTTGAACATCATCATTTACCCAAAAAAAGAAGTTCAACACTTATAATTATAGAGCAATTCCACACTTGAACAAAAAGAAGCATGGATTCGCATGTCCTAAAGGTTGATACTATAACCAAAAGGTTGGTATTATATCCAAAAGGTTAATTTATATCCAAAAGGTTGATATTATATCCAAAAACATCCCAACTTCCAACAGCATCCTAAGATTGAAACCAAACGTAAGGTTTATTAGTATTTGCAATTTCACTGCCCAATATAATAAGTTCAAATGGAAAATGGAATAAAAAAACTTACATTGAGTAGAATAAGGAGATGGAGTTAGTTGTGTGACACATTGAGAACCTAGATCTGCACGTGCTCTTCCTCTTCCTCTCCTCGGTGCCACACTTCGACCTCTACCAACTGGAATTTTCCTCCCTCTTCCCCTGCCCACATTGCTTCCACCACCCCTTATAGGACCACGTTGACACGTCCTCTTGTTATGACCCAACCCATTACACCACGTGCATCTAAGTGTCTGTGACCACTTGGACTGACTAGTACCAGCTGGAGCCTCATCGGGGCCTTTTTTCCTGCTTTTCTTAGGCCTACCTCTTTGTCTCCATAGTGGTGGAGGCAGTAAAGGTTGTCCAGGAATAGGTGTCCACATGGAACGATCAAGTATGGGATGGATCATCTTATCATATGACCTAAGGTACACATTTTTATGGTAATATGCATGAATGAAGTCCTCTATGTTCAACCTACCATATGTGATTGCCGCCAAAGCATGTTTGCAAGGCAATCCTGAAATTTCCCACACTCTGCAGACGCAATGCATTTGGCCTAAATTCACAATGTAGCCCACTTCATTTTTCCTAACCTCATACACATCACCCCCTGAGAAAGACACATAACACTTCCTAGACTCATACTCCAAATCAGTCATTTATTTACGAACATTATGCGTAACATTTGACTGCCACTTGATTGCCTTTTGGTATCTAACTTGTATCCTTGACATTATCTTACACCGTATACCTTCTAGCATTGTCAATATAGGTTTCGATCTCAAGTTGCCTAGCTAGTTGTTAAATGATTCTGCCATGTTGTTCATAATATGGTCACTTCTAACTCGTGGATCAAACGCATGCCTACACCATGACTCAACGGGTAATTTTTTCAAGTGTGCAAATCCATCAAGTGAAATTCCCCTTTACACTGTCTATTGCATTGTCGAACTCCCTCTTCGTGTAAGCTCTTGCCGCCCTCCAAAATAACTTCCCAAGTTCCAAATCAGAAAATTTAGCCCTAAAATTTTGGAAGAGGTGCCGACAACATTTCCTATGAGTGGCAGTAGGAATTTCTTGAGTCACAATCTTTTCAAGACCCTAATGAAAAAAAGCATAAAGTGTGTAAGTAAGAAGTGAGCTATTGAAAACAAGTAAATGTTATACTAAAAATGTACTAGGAAGTGCTTTGACTTACCTTCTGTTGGTCAGACATAATGATCCAAGGTGTTGCAGGATTAGAAGCTTGTAAAATAGTTCGTAGATGGTTCAGGAAGAAGGCCCAACTATCATTGCATTCAGACTCTACCACTACCACTGCTAGGGGAAACAAGCCATTGTTCACATCCAAAGCAATGGCAGTTAATAAGATCCCACCGTATGGCCCCTTCAAAAATGTCCCATCCACGCCCAAAAATGGTCGACACCTTTGAAGAAATCCTGTCTGCATGGGCTCAAATGATATAAATATCCTCATGAATATAGGAGGTACAGTGAAATCCGGTCTCTCCCATTAGATTATGCAAATGCTACCCGGGTTGGTCTTCCTAACCTCCTTACAATAGGTTGGAAGCAAACTATATTGTTCTCCGTAGTTCCCCTCCAGCTTTGCCATACACCTCCTCTTGGCTCTATACAATTGCCACGTTGAAGCCTCTACCCTGAATCTCTCATTCAACTTCTCTTGCATTGCATCGAACCCCAAACTTGGATTTTCCTTGAAATTACGTTCAAGCTTCTTAGCAATCCATGTGGATGTGGCCGCACTGTTTTGGTTGACCCTACTACATGTGTGATTCGGGGTAATACTCTTTATTTTATAGGTAAACCCATCGGGCAAAGGACTTGCATGAATCCTCCAAGGACAACCTTCGGCCCCACACTTAGCCGTTACTCTTGCCTTCTCATTCTTAATCATCTCAATCTTAAACCCGGTTTGTACAGTATAATCTCTTAGAGACTGTCGAAACTTGTCAACATTGTCGAAGATCATACCCTTCTCTAGGACTACATCTCCCTTATCATTAAGGAATGCCTTTTTTCCATAGTAACTCATGTCTATGTGTGCTCTCTCATCACAATTATCACCAAGTTGTTCACCCTCCTCATCACTAGATTGTTTACCATCCTCATCATTTGATTGATAGTCACTAAGGGCCCCATCATCACTAGAAACGTCTTAATCGTCCAAGCTAACATCATCTTCTGACATGTGCACCACACCATCCCTCTCCATTCCCCATACTCTATCTTCGTCACTGAACCCGTATATACCATCCCTAACCTCATCATTGTCATCAACATTGTCCCTATCACCCGCTTCATCTACAACAACATCACTTCCAACTACGTCATCGACACTAATAGGGGTACTCTTTTCCAAATTGACAAATATATTGATTTTACTCGATCTTCCAACCACATAAAACATTTCAAGAACATCTACATCATTCTCAAGTACCTTATTTTCCCTACCACCAGGCATATCACAATACATGGTGATTCCAAGTCCCTCACGACTAGGAACATGTGAGAGAACAGTAGATGATACATCACCTAGTAGATCGAAATAACAATATTTGTCCGCATCAACTTTCTTTGCTTCACCCACTTTATCTTCATAGTGCATGACTATGTCAAACACAAGAAAAGTGGCCATACCTGAAAATTAAATCAAAACACATATTAGATGTTTTGCAAGTCAAACAATGTTTGCGATCGCAATACATATGTATTCAAGGGTAGTACATAGGTATTCAATGAAGAATATAGGCATTGAATGACAATACATAGGTATTCAATCTCAAGTTCATAGGTATACATACGCAGTACATGGGTATAGATAGGCAAAATATAGGTATTCAATAGGCAATACATACGTATACAGTGAATAGTCAATAGATTTATACATACATACACAGGAAAAGTGGCCATACCTGAAAATTAAATCAAAACACATATTAGATGTTTTGCAAGTCAAACAATGTTTGCGATCGCAATACATAGGTATTCAATGGTAGTACATAGGTATTCAATGAAGAATGAAAAATATAGGCATTGAATGGCAATACATAGGTATTCAATCTCAAGTTCATAGGTATACATAGGCAGCACATGGGTATACATAGGCAAAATATAGGTATTCAATGGGCAATACATACGTATACAGTGAATAGTCAATAGATTTATACATACATATTATAGTTTCTATGATGAATGAAGATTCAATACACACACACACACACACACACACACACACATACATATTTCACACAGAGTCCGATCGGAGTACATTATATATACATACAAATTTTGAATCGGAGTACGGTAAGATTTTTTATTTTACCTGTTTATTGTTCAATCTCCGGTCCCTACTATGGATGAAGATGTTCGATCGCAAGCCCTAACCCATTGATTTCACACTGTGTTCGATCTGGAAAACCCTAGTTCTTCGATCTCCAGTCTTGCGTCGTCGTCTTCTGTGGATAAGGATGTTCGATCAAAGTCCTAAACTATGGATTTCAAACTTCTTCGATCTACACCATAACCCTAACCCATCTCACGTTCTCTCTCTCTCTCTCTCTCTCTCTCTTCGACAAAAACGAAAACCCAGATTATTTTTCTCCAGCAATTCCTTTCAAAATGAAAAGGGTAAATAAGTCATTTCATAGGCAAAAGAAGCGCCGTTTAACAAATTTTCACAGCAGGGGAGGTCAGTGCAATTTCCAAAATCACAGGGGAGGTCCGTGCAATTGTCAGAAACCTCAGGGGAGGTCAGTGCATTTTACCCTAATTATAAATATACCATTCTCCCTTTTCTTCCTCCTCAAATTATAAAAAATGTCATTCCTTTCACATGTAAATTATAAAAATGCCACTCTTCAACTTTTTTCTATTTCACATTAATTTTAATAAAATAATATAATTAAAAATAAAGTTTAAATAATAATAATAATATGTACTTTTTTAAAAAATAACTAATTGAATTTTTTATTTTTATACTAATTCTTTATTTTTGTAAGAACTAATAAAATTTGAGATCGCAGTTAGTCTTAAAATTTATCAGTTAGCCCACGTTAAAATTTTAAATTTTTTTAAGCAATAAACTTTTTAACTTCTCACTAATTCTTTATTTTTTTTGTGAAAATCTATAAAATTGGATGTTGCATTCAGCTCTTAGAATTTACTAATTAAGGTATAGTTAAAATTTTAAATTTATTTTAACCAATTCATAGTTTATTGTGTATTTTTTATGATGTACACAGTTTAATGTGCATTTTTATTCTTAAATTAGATATTTGTTAGACTTTTGTATTCTAATTTACTTAAATATTTTGTAGGTATCAAATAAGTTTACTAAATAAAAAAATTTGTGGAGATGATAATAAATAATAAACATAAAAAAATTTAATCAAGTTGTGATGTAGTTGAAGTAGTAAAATTTCTCCAAGGTTCAAGTATTTGAAATATGCATCCTTAAATTTTTAGTTTTAGTAAGAAAAACTGGAGTGTGAAGCACTGAATAATTACTCTCAATTCGAACATTGTGAGAAGTAGGTGATTAAAACTCACGTTATCCAAATTTTGGTTCACAATGCATCATTCATTTCCCATTTCCCAATACTTTTTTACTCCTCCTCATTAATCTATTTATTATATGTTTTATTTCTTTACCTATTTTCTAACATCTATAAATAGAGAAAAAGAAGGAGAAATGGAAGACTTGGTTTTTAATTTCTTTTACTCAATTTGTTTACTTTTCCAACTTTCTGACTTATACTTTGTGGATAAACCAAGTATCAATAGAAGTTATATTATTATAAGTTAATATTTATGTAATGTATGTCAATAAGATGTCTATAGTTATTTTTTTTAATTTGAAGATGAGTATGTTATTCTTTTTATTGTGTAGAAATTTAAATGTTCGATCCGATAACGCGAGACACAGAAGATGAGAAACCATTGAAAACATGCTCGGACCTTTGGAGTTTTTCTGTCCCTATTTTTGTATCACGGAACACTTATATTTTTCGTCCTTATGTTCAAACGAAAAAAGGATAAAAAAAACAAAACAAATTTAAATACCACGGAAAACTTAAATATTTAAAAAATATATATTTAAATATTTGCATTTAAATTTTTAAGTATCACAGAACACATAAAAAAATAAAAAAAATAATATTTTTTTAATAACCGAGTTTGTAGTTGATCTTTAAATATTATTTTTAATTAATGATGAATTTTTTATATTTTTTTAAATTAAAAACTTGCACAATATAATTTATTTTAGTATCACACAAATACTTAAAATAAAAAAATAAAATAAAATCTGTGTGCTTTCTGCAACAGTTCCAAGCATGAAATATAAGGGTATTTTTGTAAGATGGACCATGGCCCCCTACCCTATTTTGTCGGTGTGGGTGGGGGTGGGAGTAGCAGCTTCAAGGGAAAAATTGGTCCCAAACTGTACTACTAGTGGGGCAGTGTTAAATGACACTGAAAAATCAAACCAAGGCTGCTATATTTCATGTCAGGTCACATCAACGACCCAATAATTCGGAATAATTTTTTACATAACATTTTGATTTAATGAAATTTTCGGTAACTATTTAGTATTTTATTAGCATCATTATCTTGCTATGGAGTAGCATCTGGGTTGGACGAACCTACGGGGCATGGTTATTCGAGTACTTTTAGATTTATATTCTATATTTTTATTTTTAATTCAGTAATTATCGATTTATTTTCTTCTACTATTTGAATCCCATTCGATTTGGTATTATTGTTATTCTAATCCGAATCAAATTCTTATCATTATCGTATTAGGATCCTATTTTTTCTAAGCTGATATACATTCGAATTTCCTTATCCCCGTTGGACTATACTTCTTTTTCTCTACAGATACAGCCCGCATCGTTTCTATTGATCACTTTCTATCGAATTAGTGGGTTGCGTGCTTCGACAGAATTCTGAGCAAGTAGTTTTCTTTTTCTTTTTCTTTTTTTTGTTTTTCTCCTCCGAGTCTATCCTCAGTCCTCTTGAGTCTCTTTCTCCATCCCCCTCGACCGTCTCTCTCTCTCTCTTTTTCTCTTTGTCACCATATTTTGTCTCTTCTTTCTGTCTTCTCTCTTCCTATTTTATATTTATTATTTTAATATATTATGTACAGTTTCGAATATTGTGTATGTTTACACGTGTATAAATTGGCGGGATGGGGAGGTGAAAAGTCATTAATCGATTGACTATTTGTGCGATTGTGATTTCATTACTTATGTCGGAAGGAAAGTAGAGTGACAGAATCGAAACCCTATGTATATAACTGTTGCAGATGTCTCTTGTGTGTCCTTATTGTATACATGGATGTTGTAGAGATCTATGGTTATTATATGTTAGATCGGGTTAGATTTGAATCCTAAGTGAATTGAATCTATGATTTTATGTGTCGATTAATTGACTATGTTGATATTGTATGACTGTTCAATGAACTATTAATTTGTGAGATTAATATGTGATTTAGTACCCATAGACGATGCATGTGACCTAGATCTGATTAATGTTAATGATCTGCATGATATTGAATATAAAATTGAATATATTTTATGGAATCGCATGATATTGCATGTTGTATATTAATTGATGGAGCATCATTCACGAGATTATGAAATTACAACTGAATGAAAGGGTTGGGTTAGAGGATCTCATTGAGGTGATAATGAGGAATAACTAGAATAAATTATTACAGATATAATGAGGATTAAGGGAGATTAGTGATGTCCATGAACCGTGTTAGTGTCTATGAGTTGTGTCATGATCCATACGTGAGGCATGATTTCTGGGAGGCTGAGAGACAAGAGACATTGAGCACTAATAAATGTTGCAAAAGATGTTTTGGACTGAGAAGGTGAGTTATGTGAGCCATCCCAATGTCTGTGAGTCGTGCAGTATCAGTGAGCTTTGTTAGTGCTTGGAGCTATGTCATGACCTTGCAAGGGAGACTACAGAAGCCTAACGGTCAGGAGTATCGTGTTCGAGAGCCTAGCATATATGAGCATCAAACAAAGGAATAATAATGAAAAGATACTCAATGTGGAAAGACTTATACACGACAATGCATGTTGATGAATGATTTATTATTATATGCAAATTGGGATTATTATGTGTGCTTGTAAATTATGTGTAATGTTTGATTATTCTACTAAGTGTTGTTACTCATGGAATAAATTATTGTCCCTGATGTTTTACGTCAACTACCAAAGGAGAAGGTGGAGACAGAACAAGCTCATAAAGTGGATGAGATGAAAGTCTAAGAGTCATGTTTGTATTAGTGACAATCTTTTGGTTAATACCTAGTATGTCCTTAGTTTAGGTTTTGGTTTGGTTATAATTAATGATTTTGAATATTAAATTTTGGAACTATTTATTGACCTTCATTTTGAGTTGGTTGTATTGCAGATAAATAATAAATAATTTGGAAATTAAACCGTTTTATTTGAAGAGAATTTTATTCCGCTACAAAAGGTGTTACTTTTACTTGATTAACGAGACTATAGAAATAGGGGGCGTTACAAAAATGGTCTCCTTTTAGAATGTGTTTTGATAGGATTATTTTTTTTAAAAGACAATGAGTATTATTTTACGTTTTCATTTGATTTCATCAATTTTTTTTTATCTTTCCTTATTCGTTTCGACATGAAAGATATTCAACACATGCTTCAATGCCGTGATAGGAATGACGAAGAATCAAGATAATTTGTAAAGACTATTTCTTACATCAATATCCAATGAGATTACAAACAAATAACATTTAGATTTGCACCAAATTAGTGCCAGTGTCAACAAACATGAGATTGATTATGTCAAGAAATCAAAGTCTCAAAATCATAAGTTCTATTTCAAAATCAAAGCCTCAACACCATAAATTCTCTTCCAAGTACAAAAAAATTTATGGCCACAGAAAAGTATCACAGGCTTATTAAAACTATGTTTAGCTTTTAGTTTTGATGCCTCCAAATATAAACTTGCTCCCAAAATGTAACTAGAAAAATAGCCCAACATATTTATTTGAGTTTTGGTAGACTTATTTATCTTAATTTGTGGTTCATCCCAATTACTTTCTAAGTAAATGAAATTGAATTGGGGATAATAAATCAATCAGAGGGACTCTTAGTGCCATAATTTTTTGGTGACATGTATATTGACTGAATTTATAGCTTGAAATTGATTTTTTTAATTAAAAATTATTGTACTTAACCGTACTCACAATGGTGATCCAATCATAAACCGTGTATGCAACAAATTTGCTTCTAAAAACAAGTTATACTGTAGTCTTTTTGAAACATTTTGGAGTGATTCTAGCTTCATTGTAAGTTTAAAGGCATTTGCGACTATATTCATACATCTTGTAAGCCATAAATCTAAAAGGCTAAATGTTAGAATCATCTAGATATTTTTATTTTTTTACCTATAAATATTCAACTTAAAAGTAATTGACGTCAAAATAAATTGTTTATATATATATATATATATATATATATATATATATTTTTTTTTTTTTTATATATATATATATATATTTTTTTTTTTTTTTTTTTTTTGAACCAAGTCTGTCCTTGATTTAATTCACTTGTAATCTAGCGGTACAGCAAAACAATTAAGTACCTATTCTAGACCAATGGCCGCCGTCCCTACCAATGACGTT
>JABCMJ010007736.1:0-12506 GCA_014822125.1 Arbutus unedo
ACTATTACAATAATCATTAAAGATAACAGTTAAAAATTGTAATTAAACTTGAAAGATGACACTTTTGTAACTGTCATCTATGAAGATGACATTAAAAATTTTTAATTTTTTATGATAGTTTGTAACTGTCATTGACATATATATAGATGACACTTTATAAGACTTAATATGGCCAGAACACCATTTTCTTTGCTTCCCAAATTTCAAGCATCTGACCTTCCACCCAACCAACATGTTATGCACATCCTCTCTAACCATTATATCAAATATAATATTCATGAGATATTTTCAATATCTAATATATAACATATGTGTTCAACATCTTATGTGCATTCTTGGCTTCAATATTAGTTTTAATCAAGATTGACATTATAAAGGAGGATTATATGACAATTTTTTTTATAAACTGACATCAATACTTATTTTAGTTTTTTTAATGACAGGTTTGCAAAAATTGACATATTATTTAAACACTATTATAGTAGTGATTTTAGTTATTTTTGTAGACTGACATCAATACTTATTCCATTTTTTCAATGACAAGTTTGCAAAAACTAACATGTTATTTAATTACTATTGTATTAGCAATGACAGTTTTTTTTAGACTGACATCAATACTTATTCTAATTTTTTCAATGACAGATTTATAAAAACTGACATGTTATTTAAGCACTATTATAGTAGAGATGATAATTTTTTTTGTAAACTGAGATTAATACTTATTCTAGTTTTTCCAATGACAGATTTGTAAAAACTGACATATTATTTAATCACTATTGTAATAGCGATGATAATTTTTTTTAGACTGACATCAATACCTATTTTAGTTTTTCAAAGATAATTTTGTAAAAACTGGCATCTTATTCACTTTGATAATGTCATTTTTAAGCATTAGTGTAGTAGCGAATTATAAAAATATCATCTATCTACTCATATCTACCATATCCGTCTCCTTAAAAAATACTTAAACAAATCATTTATAACTATTCATCTCTTTATAATAAATTTATTCTTCTACTGTATTATCATTCTTATTATATTTCTTTCTAAAATTTTGACCACTAAGAAACATGCCGGTAAGACATAACATAAATTTGGACTTGGGTTCGTATAGCGCACTAATGCACTCTGGAATTGTAGTGAATTTCTGTGAATTTTCATAATATAATCAATATTATGATTTGATTGTTTCATTTATAGAGTTTATTGAGCATTTTATTTGAATAAATAAAAAATCAAATATCGATTGATGGGATTATACATACATACATATATATATATATATATATATATATAGAGAGAGAGAGAGTTTAAGGGTATTCACTAGAAATCAATTCAAAATATTATCGTGTAAGGCTTAATTTAATTAATTTTTTTTATAAAACTATTCCTGTCAATATTTATGAATAACTGCTTGAATCAAGTTTTTTCAGGTATGTTTTTTAGCCGATTTCTCACGGCTAACCTTAAAAATATGTTTTAAACACATTAAACGGCTCGAATCATTAATATTTAATCAGAAAGTAAGAGATCCTCATTTTAACAAAATGAGTAATTCTTTATTAAAAGCTTACTCAGCACACACTATGTCTATATATATATATGTGTGTGTGTGTGTGTGTGTGTGTGTGTGTTACTCCAACTCAAAAAATTCAGTAAGAAAGTCAGACTGATTTTCATTGTTGATAGCAAAATTAGATTATAAATATTTCTATGAATTTGACTTTTTATATAAATAAAATATTGATGATGATGTCTCAAAAAACTATACTTAATGTGCGCCACAAGCCTACCGTGCATGCCTATCTTGATTCAACCAAAACAACCAAACATGATATCTGGGCAAAAAAAAGCAACTTCACCTACGGACTGAAACTCCCATTTCGAACACAAACTCTTCCTTCCTCACGTGGCAATCTCGATTGCTAAAGTTCATCTCCTTTCGACGAGAGATCGCATGCATCTGTAACTGTCTCACACACCCCTGTTAGTTCTATTTGATATCTTCGATAACTATACCTAAAATCTTAAATTTTTCTTTCATCCAAACAGCCGTCCTCGTCATCACCAAATCGACGATCTCTTCCTGGTTGGCGAAAGACAATTTAACTCTAAGTCTAAGAATATCTTATTTTATTTATTGTAGGTGAGATAAAATTACGTTAAAATCAAATTAGATGAGATTAGGTTGAGTTAGGTTGGGTTTGCATTGTGGAACAAACCTTTAGGTCACTTCCATTTCACTATTCATATTTTTAAAAAAAACATTTTATCAGCAAATAATTATTTGTGCATTTATCTTTTTTATTATTAAAAGATATTCACTACATCTAAAATATGACCTTTATCAAATTCTTTTAGTAAAAGTTTTAAAAAAAATACATTGAATTTTAGAAGAAAAATGGTGAATGTTTGAAGTTACGTATTTGAAAAGTAGAAATAAAAATGCTTTGAAATTAGATTCCCTTCAAAATTATTTTTAATACAAAAATGATTTCAATGCTTTTAAATGGAGAAATAAACTAAAAATGGAGGATTGATCAACGAATTAAAGATGCTCTAAAGTCTACACTAGGGACCCACTTGATCCCATGGTTACAGGGTGTGGGGGAGTGGAGACCACATATCTTGAGTGGAGAGCATCTTATCCTATCTCTATACCCATGCATGCTAAGTGCTAACAGTGAACAAGATATAATGGAAAATAAGTAAATCCCTAACACCAATTTCACAGTTAAAAATAATTGAGATTATTATTTTTGCCTTTTATTTGAGAATTTTCTTACACTTTTTAGATTTGCGTAAATTCTTTGTAGATTATTAATCGTCACGCTATTCAAACCAGTAGACCTGAATAGAACAATAAGATGTATTTAAAATTCATTTTATTATCACCAACTTACAAAAATTAGAAGAAAGTAAACGGCTATCAAAATTCAATAATCCATGTATAATTAATTAGTAGTACTCATTAAAAATAATTAGACCAATTTGGCCTATGATATTTTTTTGTCTTTATTCAAATTGTTTTTGTATTTGTTATGTTTTTACCAATTTTTTTATGTTTATTGATTCGTCTCAACGAAAAGAATCTAAAGAGTATAAAATTATACCCAAAAATTAAAAAAAAAAATCACTAAAGACAAAAAATAAATAAAAACGGACCTTGTTTCGATTTATTTTTCGTCTTTTCTAAATTTTTTTAATTTTTGGGGTTAGTTTTATAAGACGAATCAATAAACATAAAAAAATCGATACAAAATTAAAAATTAATTTTTTAAAAAAAAAATAATTTAATAATTATTACCCTAATGGTTGTCCTGTTTTTCCTACGTTCATTAATCATTCATATATATCCTTTCCTCCCTTTTAATATATATTATTCTCTTTTCTCTTTAAAAAAAAAGCCACTTTTTTGTTGGTACTGTTTCAACAAACATTGGCATCCATACTAACGAGATAGGCAGGTTCAATTAACACGTCTTAGACCAATTTTACTTTGGTAATTGACAAAATTTTAAAGTGTGTATTAATCAGTCCACGAGCTATTTAACAAACTACACACTATCTTATTTTGCCTCATACTCTCTCCCGAAGGCTAACTAAGTACTCATCCAACATTATCTTAACAAATAACTAAAATACCCCTTTATATATACTTATATTATGCTTACTTGTAAAAAATATATTTTATACACATTCAGCTGTACGAATTATTCAAAATTTGATCAAGAAATGAAAGATTAACATTTTGGCAAAATGAAGAATCCTTCATAGGAAGGAGACTATACACACACACACACACACACACACACACACACACACACATATAGGTATATATAAGTATGGGAAAGGTTAAAGAGACCAACATTTTTTTAGACCAATATTAGACCAGCATCTACACTCTTCATTTCTGATTAAATTTTAACGATCCGAACCATTCAATGTGTTTAAAAAATATTTTTAAGGGTACCCGCAAGAAATCAGCTCAAAATATTACCGGAAATGGCTTGATCTAAGCAGTGGCTTGTAAAACAGTGTCAGCATTTTGAACCACTGCTTAGATTAAACCCTTTCTAGTAATATTTTGAGCTGATTTCTTGCGGGTATCCTTAACAATATGTTTTAAACACATTGAACTGTTCGGATCATTAAAATTTAATTAGGAATGAAGAGTTTGGATGTTGGTTTAATATTGGTCTAAAAAAGTGTTGGTCTATAGAGTCATCCCCTATAAGTATTTGTAAAATTATTTATAAGTATATATAAACATATATATAATATTCGAAATAATACATTAAATCCATGACGAATGGCAAACATGTATTTTGGCAGTTTAATATATTTTCTCATTGTCTAACACATTCAAAATAATTTTTCATTCAATTATTAGGTTATTTAACATACCATTCTTAAACATCACATTAATGTGGGGCACCCCGCCTTATTTAACACGCCTAACCATTTAACACACTCTGACTATTTAACACAATAAAAACTAAAGCGACATCCAATCGGGTCCTTAGGTATTTCTTTTGGAGAAAGTCTAGGAACATAATTTATATGTACAGATCCGATCAAATTTTTGTCCGATGCATGTTGAGCCTTCTCAATTAACGTGAATTTCATGTGAACTGGACAATTTCGGATACATCTGTATTCAAATCTGTGTATATAGATTGTGTATCTAGTGTTGCTTTTTGTTTTATACATGAGAATATAATTTTTTTTATTGAATACAAGAGCACAATTTTTTTAAATAATTTATTATTTTATATTAAATGTAAAAAGTTTATTAAAAAAGTTAAAAGTGAATAAAGTATTAAAGTTTATAACTTATTCATTAAAAAAAGACATTGTCATGACATATATAAACACGTGTCGTTTTTCTTGTTTTATCTATTTTTTATGGATAAAATGCACTGATCTCCCCTGAGGTTTCTAACAATTGCACGAACCTCCCCTGTAGTTTTGGAAATTGCACTGACCTCCCCTACTTTTGAAAGTAATTCACCATTACCCCCCGCCGTGAAAATCTGTTAGAAAAGTGTTAGTTTTGGCTGATGTCACTAGAATTATTTTCAAAAATGGCTAAAATACCCCTAGCATGCTATAAGAAGGCTGCATAATTTTTTGAGGACATTTTGTAATTTGCATCTCTCCTCAAATCACCAATTGACTGAAGGTATGTTATTTTTTGAGTTTAGTTAATTTTTTTTAATAAATGCATTAGTTAATTATTTATTTATTTATGAATGAAATTTTTTTTCCCAGTTATGGACATGTCATCTAGTACTGGAAGCGTCCTTAGGGCTCAAAACAAAATTTGTCATTGCGGGGCAAATGCCATTGTTAGAGTCACAAAAAATGAGAAAAATAAAGGAAAACTTTATTATGCATGCCCATATAAAGAATGTGCGATGTGGGAATGGTGCAAAGGAAAAACACTAGTGCTTTGACCTCTCAACCTAGAATGCATTAACAAACGAAGTTGAAGAGACGAATAACCTGGCAAGGCTCTTGACAAGGGTCCAAGTGCTTGAAGCAAACATGGCTATGCTGAAGATGTGTTTCATCGTTTCTGTGGTTATTAGTATGGTGGCTTTGTTCGCAGTGTTACTTAAGTAATTATAACTTAAATTAAAAACGAAAAATTATGTTATGAATTCCATTCCCTATGGCTATGAAATCCATTTCCTTATGTAATGCGTTGACTATGAAATCCATTTCCTAGTGAAATTTATTTCCTTATATTCATCTGTTCGTACCAGCTGCATATTAGCAGTAGCATGCAGCATATGCTGCAGCCATAGGCAGCAACAGCACACCAGCAGGTGTACCAAACCACCACCACCAGCAACAGACCAATAGCTGCTGCAAACCACCAGCAGTAGCAGCACACCAACAAGTGCTGCAAACCACCACCACCACTAACAAGTGCTGCAAACCAGCAGTAGCAGCACACCATCGCCACCAGCACACCAGCAGCAGCAGCAGCACACCACCACCACCAGCCCCCCCCCCCCCACCACCACCACCACCACCACCACCACCACCACCACAATATATGCAACAACATAAGCGACGACCATAGCAACAGAACATCAGTATCCATTATATTGAACCACAATAAGTCATATCCATTAATAGAACCAAATTCATATCCATTAAAGAACCAAATCCATATCCATTAGTATAAGCGTACCCATTACATAACCATATACAAGTTGTTGAGCATCATCATTTACCCAAAAAAAGAAGTTCAACACTTATAATTACAGAGTAATTCCACACTTGAACAAAAAGAAGCATGGATTCGCATGTTGTAAAGGTTGGTATTATATCCAAAAGGTTAATTTATATCCAAAAGGTTGATATTATATCAAAAAACATCCCAATTTCCAACAGCATCCTAAGATTGAAACCAAACGTAAGGTTTATTAGTATTTGCAATTTCACTGCCCAATATAATAAGTACAAATGGAAAATGGAATAAAAAAACTCACATTGAGTAGAATAAGGAGATGGAGTTAGTTGTGTGACACATTGAGAACCTAGATCTGCACATGCTCTTCCCCTTCCTCTCCTCGATGCCACACTTCGACCTCTACCAACTGAGATTTCCCTCCCTCTTCCCCTGCCCACATTGCTTCCACCACCCCTTATAGGACCACGTTGACACGTCCTCTTGTTATGACCAAACCCTTTACACCACGTGCATCTAAGTGTCTGTGACCGTTTGGACTGACTAGTACCAGCTGGAACCTCATCGGGGCCTCTTTTTCTGCTTTTCTTAGGCCTACCTCTTTGTCTCCGTAGTGGTGGAGGCAGTAAAGGTTCTCCAAGAATAGGTGTCCACATGGAATAATCAAGTATGGGATGGATCATCCTATCATATGACCTAAGGTACATATTTTTATGGTAATATGCATGAATGAAGTCCTTTACCTTTAGCCTACCATATGTGATTGCCGCCAAAGCATGTTTGCAAGGCAATCCTGAAATTTTCCACACTCTGCAGACGCAATGCATTTGGCCTAAATTCACAATGTAGCCCACTCTATTTTTCCTAACCTCGTACACATCACCCACTGAGAAAGACACATAACACTTCCTAGACTCATACTCCAAATCATTCATTTGTTTGCGAACATTATGCGTAATATTTGACTGCCACTTGATTGTCTTTTAGTATCTAACTTGTATCCTTGACATTATCTCACACCGTATACCTTCTAGCATTGTTAATATAGGTTTCGATCTCAAGTTGCCTAGCCAGTTGTTAAATAATTCTGCTATGTTGTTCGTAATATAGCCACTTCTAACTCGTGGATCAAACGCATGCCTACACCATGACTCAACGGGTAGTTTTTTCAAATGTGCAAATCCATCAGGTGAAATTTCCTTTATACTGTCCATTGCATTGTCGAACTCCCTCTTCGTGTAAGCTCTTGCCGCCCTCCAAAATAACTTACTAAGTTCCAAACTAGGAAACTTAGCCCTGAAATATTGGAAGAGGTGCCGACAATATTTCCTATGAGTGGCAGTAGAAATTTCTTGAGTCACAATCTTTTCAAGACCCTAATGCAAAAAAGCATAAAGTGTGTAAGTAAGAAGTGAGCTATTGAAAACAAGTAAATGTACTAATAAAAATGTACTAGGAAGTGCTTTGGCTTACCTTCTGTTGGTCAAACATAATGACCCAAGGTGTTGCAGGATTAGAAGCTTGTAAAATAGTTCATAGATGGTTCAGGAAGAAGGCCCAACTATCATTGCATTCAGACTCTACCACTGCCACTGCTAGGGGAAACAAGCCATTGTTCCCATCCAAAGCAATGGCAGTTAGTAAGATCCCACTGTATGGCCCCTTCAAAAATGTCCCATCCACGCCCAGAAATGGTCGACACCCTTGAAGACTTCCTGTCTGCATGGCCTCAAATGATATAAACATCCTCATGAATGTAGGAGGTACAGTGAAATCCGGTCTCTCTCGTTGGATTATGCAAATGCTACCCGGGTTGGTCTTCCTAACCTCATTAGCATAGGTTGGAAGCAAACCATATTGTTCTCCGTAGTTCCCCTCAAGCTTTGCCATACACCTCCTCTTGGCTCTATACAATTGCCACGTTGAAACCTCTACCTCGAATCTCTCATTCAACTTTTCCTGCATTGCATCAAATCCCAAACTTGAATTTTCCTTGAAACTGCGTTCAAGCTTCTTAGCAATCCATGTGGATGTGGCCGCACTGTTTTGGTTGACCCTACTACATGTATGATTCGGGGTAATACTCTTTATTTTATAGGTAAACCCATCGGGCAAAGGACTTACATGAATCCTCCAAGGACAACCTTCGGCCCCACACTTAGTCGTTACTCTTGCCTTCTCATTCTTAATCATCTCAATCTTAAACCCGGTTTGTACAGTATAATCTCTTAGAGACTCTCGAAACTTGTCAACATTGTCGAAGATCATACCCTTCTCTAGGACTACATCTCCTTTATCATTAAGGAATGTCTCTTTTCCATAGTAACTCGTGTCTATGTGTGCTCTCTCATCACAATTATCACCAAGTTGTTCACCCTCCTCGTCATCAGATTGTTTACCATTCTCATCATTTGATTGATAGTCACTAAGGGCCCCATCATCACTAGGAACGTCTTCATCGTCCAAGCTAACATCATCTTCCGACATGTGTACCACACCATCCCTCTCCATTCCCCACACTCTATCTTCGTCACTGAACCCGTATATACCATCCCTAACCTCATCATTGTCATCAACATTATCCCTATCACCCGCTTCATCTACAACAACATCACTTCCAACTACCTTATCTACACTAATAGGGGTACTCTTTTTCAAATTGACAAATATATTAATTTTACTCGATCTTCCAACCATATAAAACATTTCAAGAACATTTATATCATTCTCAAATACCTTATTTTCCCTACCACCAGGCATATCACAATACATGGTGACTCCAAGTCTCTCACTACCAGGAACATGTGAGAGAACAGTAGATGATACATCACCTAGCAGATCGAAGTAACAATATTTGTCTGGATCAACTTTCTTTGCTTCACCCACTTTACCTTCGTAGTGCATGACTATGTCAAACACAGGAAAAGTGGTCATACCTGAAAATTAAATCAAAACACATATTAGATGTTTTGCAAGTCAAACAATGTTTGCGATCGCAATACATAGCTATTCAATGGTAGTACATAGGTATTCAATGAAGAATGAAGAATATAGGCATTGAATGGCAATACATACGTATTCAATCTCAAGTTCATAGGTATACATAGGTAGTACATGGGTATACATAGGCAAAATATAGGTATTCAATAGGCAATATATATGTATACAGTGAATATTCAATAGATTTATACATACATATACAGGAAAAGTGGCCATACCTAAAAATTAAATCAAAACACATATTAGATGTTTTGCAAGTCAAACAATGTTTGCGATCGCAATACATAGGTATTCAATGGTAGTACATAGGTATTCAATGAAGAATGAAGAATATAGGCATTGAATGGCAATACATAGGTATACATAGGCAATACATGGGTATACATAGGCAAAATATAGGTATTCAATAGGCAATATATACGTATACAGTGAATAGTCAATAGATTTATACATACGTATAGTTTCTAGGACGAATGAAGATTCAATACACACACACACACACATACATATTTCACACAGAGTCCGATCAGAGTACATTATATATACATACAAATTTTGAATTGAAGTACGGTAAGAGTTTTTATTTTACCTGTTTATTGTTCGATTTCCGATCCCTACTATGGATGAAGATGTTCGATCACAAGCCCTAACCCATTGATTTCACACTGTGTTCGATCCGAAAAACCTTAGTTCTTCGATCTCCAGTCTTGCGTTGTCGTCTTCTGTGGATAAGGATGTTCGATCAAAGTCCTAAACTATGGATTTCAAACTTCTTCGATCTACACCGTAACCCTAACCCATCTCGCTTTCTCTCTATCTCTCTCTCTCTCTCTCTCTTCGACAAAAACGAAAACCCAAATTATTTTTCTCCAACAATTCCTTTCAAAATGAAAAGGGTAAATAAGTCATTTCATAGGCAAAACAAGCGCCGTTTAACAGATTTTCACTGCAGAGAGGTCATGGTGAATTACTTTCAAAAGCAGGGGAGGTCAGTGCAATTTTTAAAACCACAGGGGAGGTCCGTGCAATTGTCAGAAACCTCAGGGGAGGTCAGTGCATTTTACCCATTTTTTATTAAAACAAATAAAAACTTTGGCGCGTGTAAACGTATTTAGTACTATACTAAGAAAGATTTGCTCTATAAAAAGCATCCAACTGCAAACACTTTCTCCCACACAACCATTTCTGCTGCTACTTCTTCAGCAGTGCAAACCCACATCTGCTACTACTTCGTCGTCGCTGCAAATAGTCGATCAAGAGAGAGAGAGAGAGAGAGAGAGAGAATGGCTTCTTCTGTTGTTCTCAAGAGCAATTTCCTCGCATTTCTCTCTTCTCAAGATGGGTATTCTTTTTCGAGTCCCGCAACCATAAGCACTAGCTCTCTTGCCAACAAAAGGCAAAAGGTATTGAATCTCTCTCTCTCTCTCTCTAGAGATCATGAAAATTGTGCGTCCACCACTTGTGCCATGTGGATATAGCTAATATTTGCTCTGTTTTTCAATCTCTCTTTGTATCTACAGTTCTGTCAGGTGACAGCAAGTCTGGGTAAAAATAATGGAATTGAAAACAACACCCTCAGCAGTAAAGCCCAACAAACAGTAGAGAATGGACAGTTCAGCAAAAACCTCAATTTCTCCGGCGAGAAGCCCTTCACTCCAATCTTAGACACCATTAACCACCCAATTCACATGAAGAATCTATCCCTTCAGGTAAACCCACATTTTCCCCTTCCTTTCTTTGGTCAAGAAAATAAAAAGAAAACCCTGTAACCTGGGCATATGAAGTACAAAAATAAGTGTAATTATGAACAAAGGTTCGTTCACAGTTCGTATGTTCTTAACTTCAGTATTTTCTTTTTCAGGAGCTTGAGAAGTTGGCTGATGAACTCCGGGAAGACATAGTTTATACGGTGTCGAAGATAGGAGGCCACCTGAGTTCAAGCCTAGGAGTAGCCGAGCTAACCGTTGCACTTCACCATGTATTCAACACACCTGAAGATAAAATCATTTGGGATGTTGGCCATCAGGTGATTATTCTACTCTTTCTACTACTACTCTCACAGTCTCACTGTTTCACACACAACAAACATATGTTTCACACGAATAATTCAATATCTGAAAATTCAATTTTTTTCACGTGATTTTCATGAGATAGTATATGAAAACTAAAGTCAAACGTAATTCTCAAAAGACCTGATCTGACCTTTTGTAAAATTTGTTTCGTTTTGGTTCACAAGTTGATGTTTGGAGGTTTCTGTGTTTTTTTTGCAGACATACCCACACAAGATATTGACTGGTAGGAGATCAAGAATGCATACAATTCGACAAACATGTGGGCTAGCAGGTTTCCCCAAGAGGGATGAGAGTGCACATGATGCTTTTGGAGCTGGACATAGTTCTACTAGCATTTCCGCTGGCTTAGGTACTACGCAAAAAATTTCCTCTTTTTATCCTTATCCTTATTATAATTACATATACTACCCTTTATTGTTTAAAATCATCGATCAGATGCATGCTAAATTATTGTTTTCTTCCACCATCTCCAAAAAGCTATAGCAGATTTAAAATTTGAACTTAAAAGTGTCACCATAAAAATAAATAAATAACTAAGTATAAAATTTATATTCAATAACTCAAAAAATATAGATATTTAAAATTTAATTAATCAGATTAAAAAGTTTAACAAAATAAGTTGAGTGCGTATATGTCACAACGCGATAAACTTTGACTTATGGTTAAACCCAATTTTTTCTTTTTGTAGTGGAGCATTGGGGCTGTAGGTAAACATGACACCACTCTTCGCCCCTGGCTGTGTTTTAGATATTATAATATTTGTGGAAGGACACCAAGAAAATAAATGTCGTTGTCGTTTTCTTACTCCATAAATCTGGAAATTAAAGGCAAAGTATGTTCAGAAATGTTGTATGCACTCAAGTGCACATCGACGCCCCCACAGATCACGTGAGGACTTCCTTTTGATCTTTTGGAAATTTCCACCACAGCACCCCTTCTTTTCTTTTCTCTCCCTTAAAAGGAAACTAATTTTTATTGGAATGTTTTTTTATTTTTATTTTTTAATTCTATTTACTTTTTGTCAAATATTAAAAATTATTGATTCGTCTATTAAATTATTTAAAAATATTCGCATTCATCACATGTCTTAATACACCTAATTTTGGAGAAAAAAAGTGACCGACACCGCTAATTTGAATCTTTTTCGGTCATGTTTTCGAAATTTTACTGTCGAAAAAATACTAAAAATTTATCATTTACTTAAAAAATTATTTTTGGATTAACCGTGA
>JABCMJ010007738.1:0-20841 GCA_014822125.1 Arbutus unedo
GAAGAGATACTAGTTCCCAAGTATCATTCTTTTTGAAGGCTGTCATCTCCTCTACCATAGATTCCTTCCACACAGGTATCCTAATCCTATCTTGCCAATTCTGTGCAATAGATATAGAGGAAAGAGAGGAAACAAAAGCATGATACAAAGGAGACAATCGATCATATGAGACAAACTGAGAAATGGGACGTTGGGTATACTGTCTATCGCCTTTTTAGAAAGCAACAGGAATATTGAGATCATTTGACTCAAGAAGGGATGGTTTAAAAGAAGAAGATTCATTACCCGATAAGTTAGTAGAGTCTGGAACTGGAATTGGCAGTGGTGATTGGCAAGATGACACCACACATGAAGATTTGCCTTTTCTCTTATATGTCTGTAATACAACTGGCTTGGCAAGCTGTTGTTCATGCCCAATCTGTTCACCAATGTCCTTAGCTGCCTTGTCAACAAATATAGGTTCCTTTATGTCAATCGTGAGTATCTCCTTCTCCTCCTTACTAGGAGATGGTAAAAACATCTCTTCCTCCCTAGTAGATGATGACTCCCCCTGAAGAGATGGGGTAGAAGAAGAGTAAAAAGACTCGGTCTCCCAAAAGGTAACATCCATAGAGACAAAAAATTTTTGAGAGTGATGATCGTAACACTTATATCCCTTCTAGGTGGGCGAATACCTAACAAAGACACACTTATGCTTTTTTGGACCCAATTTGCCACCCACGGGATATGAAGCATGGGCAAAGTAGGCACAACCAAAGACTTTGGGGGAAAGAGAGGAAACCATACACGTGTGAGGAAGGCACGCAATAAGGGTTTGGAAGTGGAGAACACTAGAAGGCAGGCGATAAGATAAGCAACGCTCAAAATTGCTTCGCCCCAAAAGTATTTGGGAAGATGCATGGTGAGTAAAAAAGGAGCGAGTAACTTCAGCAAGATGATGATTCTTGCGTTCGGCAACTCCATTTTGTTGTGGGATGTCAACACAAGTCGTCTAAAAGAGAATGCCATGTTCATCCAAATAGGTCCGAAAGGCGCGATCATCATATTCGGTGCCATTATCACTGCGAAAATTTTTAATATTGGTTTCAAATTGTGTGTGCACCATTCGATGAAACAACGTGAAACAAGAAAATACCTCACTTTTAGACTTGAGGAGATACACCTAAGTTACATGAGAATAACAATCAATAAACGTGACAAACCAACGAAAATCTTAAAGAGAGGTAATAGGAGAAGGCCCCAAACGTTAGAGTGAATAACCATAAATGGGGAAGTACTTTTATTAATATGAGCATAAAAAGAGCGTGTATATTTCCCAAGTTCACAAGCTTCATAAAAAAACTGACTCCTAGGACAAGACTTAGTCAAATGAGGAAAAAATTTCTCTAAAATGTCAAAAAAATGATGATCTGATCGCCAGTGCCACTGGTGTAGTAAAGAGAGGGTAGAACTACTATCTGCGTGTAGGGCCTGACTATAGGAAAGTGGTGGCAAAGGGGCAGATTTCAAGAAATAGAGACTATCATGTGCTTTATCACTGCCAATCACCTTCTCCGTATCCAACTTTTGAAAAACACAATGAGAAGAAAAGAAAGTCACAGAATAATTCACAGAATGGATAAAGCTACTAACAGAAAGTAGATTAATAGCAAATTTTGGAATATGTAGAATGGAAAAAAGAGAAATAGTGTCAGAATAGCGAATGAAACCCTTCCTTGAAATAGCAGAGTGTCATCAGCTATTTTGACTTTCTCCTTACCAGAACAAGTAGAGTAAGAGTAAAAGTAAAAAATAGTCGAACAACCTATCATATGGTTGGATGCACCAGAGTCGATAATACAAGGAATACCAGAAGAGGCAGTAAAAGCACTAGCTGAGATACCTGTGTGAGCATACTGAATAGAAGGAGAAATTGTGGAAGTAGAAGTGGAGGTAGATGAAGAATCAACTTGAACCATAAGGCACCTGAGCCATAAGGCGCCTGAGAGCTTGCAGCTCCCCTTGAGAAAAACCACTAGTGGGATCAGCACTGGACTGAACCCCAGAGTCAACAAAAGGAGCCACTGTAGACTTTGACACATGAGCTTGAGCATGAGAATGAGCAGAATCACGACCAAGACTACCACGGCCACCATCCTTGCCACAAGAAAGGCGAACATGTAACTTCCAACAAAAATTCCTTGTATGGCCGGTATTGTCACAGTAATCACACCGGAGAGAGGCACGATCAGTAACACTAGTGTTAGCACCAAATTGACCGCTCGGTGGAAGAGTGGCCACTAAGGCAAAATGAGGAGGAGTAGGAATATGCAACATAGCACCCCGACGACTCTCCTCCTACTGAACGATAGCATAGGCCTCACCCAAGGACGGAAACAGAACACGACCCAACACTTGCATCCTAATCAGATCATACTCTATATCAAGGCCAGCTAAAAAATCATAAACCCGTTCTTTTCCTAGTCGCTGGAGCCATTTAGCAGCATCCTCGGTGCATACAACCTGAAATCCCTAACAATGATCAAACTCCTACTAGGCACGACTCAAGTCGGTATAATATTCAGCGATCGATCGATGATGTTGGTCCAATGTACGAAATCTCTTTCTCAACTCAAAGCACTAAGTATCATTCCCCTACTATGTACATGCTGCAGTAGTCCAAATCACATAAGGAGTCTCAAGAAGTAGGAAGTTATGGCGAATATCAGCTCTCATAGAGTTAAGCAACTAAGTCATGACCAACAATTTCTGAGACTTAAACCGTTTGAGTTCAGCAGGATTTGTAGGTTTAGGAACCGGACCATCAATGAATTCAGATATCCCCCGGGCTTCAATGGTCAAGGTAAACGTGCGAGACCAAATCTGATAGTTAGTATCGTCCAATTTAATAGGACAAATATCCAAGGTAGGAGGCCCGATTCGACTCATCTCATCCTTCGTAATACTTGCACCACGGACAACAAGTTTGAGATTGTCCGCCATAAGTCAAACGAAGAGGACTTGAACCAACTAGCAAACAAGAACAATAATCAAAGATCTGTGTCATAGATTGCAGTAAAGTCAAAGCAAACAAAGAAAACTCAGCCTGAGTGTGTAACTGCATGTCACAGTGAACAAGAAACCACTGCGCTAAGACCCAACCACGTACAGATTGCAAACTAGCAATCTCAGAGAACACAGGCCACGTCGGCGGTGACTGGCGACTGAAGCGGCGGCGACCGACGGCGAAGGCGGCGGCAGCGGAGGCTATGGGCGGCGACGTAGTGGGCTGGTAGTACAGCTAAAGGTGAGACAATGGAGTTTTAGGGCTAAGATATGGGTGACAGTTGAAGTATTTAGGGCTGGGAAGTATGGATGGCGGCTGAAGACTGGTTACTGTGTATCACGAGAAGAAAACTCAATGTGAAGGAAGAAACAGTGATCGAGCAAGAGGAAAAGTGGGATCAAAGCTCTGGTACCATGTGAAGTTTGTAATCCCCAAAATTAGGGTTTACCTTTCATTACAATCGATAGATAAGTACAACTAGGAATATAATTATACAATAACTCTCTAACACTAAGCTAATTATTAATTGCACAATTAATCTACATGTGGGCCCATATCTTAACATTATCATATGAGTCAATAGATTGATTCAATATCTTTGTGTCATTATTTTCATATGCTAAACTACAGTTATACAAGTAGTTGCGAAATATTATTGAGTATCATATCCTACATGAACTCGAATTTAAAAAATTGATCTCTTTAATTCTTGTATCCTCTAAAATTATAGATTACGGCAAGGATTAGAGCCTCGAGGCAACCAACATATGTTGCCATCTGTGTTACACAAACTTGGGTGCAGGTAGCAGATGCGGATGTATACTTAGGTGTCGGACACCTAAAACTTAAAAATAGAGGATTTGTAGACACGGATCGAGATTTGAATACGGGTGTGGGGATGCGTTGAATATATTTTTTAGATGTACTTTTATATGGAACTGAGTAAAAATGTTGTTCAATAAATTTTTTACATAACTTATATAGGTTAAAAAAATGTACCTCAAACTTCAAACTATTCAAAACAATAACCTTATATAGGCCATATGGCGCTTAGCCCACAAATTATTCTTTTCATGATACTAATATTTTTCCAAACAATGTTTGTGGCATATGGTCCAAGCACTTTCGAATATAAACAAGGGCTTACATGGGACTAAGGGCTCAACCCCATTATAGTTTTTCTTGAAAATGGAAAGGCAGCATCAAACACGTGGATTTTCTCTTTCTTCTTCTTCTTAGAAGGATCCGTATAATTTTAGAAGGATCCGGTACGGGTTCCATACCTCCAATCGTGTTGTGTTGACATTGGTGCTTCCTCCAGAATAAGGAATCCGTGCAACGTAGGTTGTCATATAAACAACTTTTTACTTATTGGGCTACATAATCATTGTTAAAAACATAATTCTTATTTTTCTAAGGCTAAGCTTTCAATTTTGTGGTGAATCTTTGATATCTATATGCATTTAATTATATTTCTATTATGACTGAATCTTGTACAACTAATACTTCGATTTTATGCACGAAAGAAGGCCCTTCGATTCATGAGATGATTCGCAATTAGACAACCTAGCCTGGCAAGTAGATTGGAAATGGAAAGAAGAAAAACGAGGAAATCCATTGTGGTTGTCCCTATTTTTGTTTGTGTTGGAAGAATAGATGCTGTTCATTTCTTGAAAACTAACCAAATCAGTTTAGGGACAGAAGTCACATCGCATGAGCTCAACTGTAATTTTGGATTGATTTATTCAATCACGTTGCTAGAATAGTTACCGTGAGCCTAGTTCAACTGTAATTTTGGATTGATTTATCCAATCTGGTTGCTAGAACAGTTACTGTGAGCCTAGCTCTGGGCATAATGCATTGAACAATGTTCACTTGGTGTCCAAGTATCAAACTTCATTGCCTGTACTCTGGTACATCTGTGGGTTAGAAGTCATAGGACTTGTTTACTACACTTTGCAATTGCATATGGATATTAATCTTGATATGCGCTGCTACAACATGATTTTGAAAAAGAGAACAAGTTTATCCGGTAACACTTCCTCCGGGGGCGAAGCCAGAAATTGTACTAGAGGGCGGATGAACTATGAGAGCTTTTGTAGGAACATTTTTCAAAGTTCAATTCTGTCATTCAAGTTTTTATAGAATGGTTTCGATGAGTTGAAGATTAATCTTGAGATATTATTGCTATCATATCATCCAACAACACGTAGTATCATCATCCAATTGTATCATTCACTGTAATCTAGTGTGCTCAAAGTGAAGATTTGTTTATACATCTGAAGTATGGTTTAAATTTATGATCCATCATCATCCAACTCTTTTTCTTATGAATATGGGACAAAATATAATCAGGCTCGAGATATTATTTTTGGATGGAGAGGGCCCCCTGCTAGCCCCATAATAACTCCGCCCACGACAGTCTCCCACTTTTCCCAAGGGATATGAAGTTTACTTGCAAGAGTAAAATGGCTAAAGCCTGGAAAGAGGAGAGAAAGAAAGCCCTGCCCTGCATCCCAATATGTTCAGTTTTGGACAGGAACAAACTGTCATTGCTTGCTTGTCTGCAATTCTCTGGCGCTTTCTTTCTTTTCCAATAGCTGTATGTGCTCAATGCTTGGAACAAATTGTTCGATATCTGTCCACTAAGCTTTCTTCACAGAGGAGAAAAATCTGAATCTCTCAATGTAGTTGCTCTTGCCAGAATACCTTGTGGGGATGTTTTGCTTCAGCTACTTATATGTTCTCTTTCTTTGTTTCGTTTATGTTCTCTTTTTTTTCTTGTGAAATACGCTGTGAGAGGGTGTGAGAAGAAGACAGAGGTGCGCATAAGCTGGTCTGTACACTCTGAGCTATAAAAAAAAAACTGGAGAAGGAATAAGACTTGACATGAAGGTTCCATTGTATCTCGCCCATCCTTTAGATAGAGAGGACGAAATGTCTTTTCATTCTTCAAGTTTTGATATCTAAAAGGCTCACGGCCTTCTGTAGGATTCGTCCATCAACTATATGCATTAATTGACCATACTGCCACTTTTTTACAATGAGTAAGAGAACACTGGCTGGATTTTGTCTGGTTTCAGGAAACTTATTTCAAATACCTGTATGAACCCTATTATTAGTGTTCTTTTGTTGCAACAATATGAAATAGTGAGGCACATGATACTCTTTGTGAGTTCATTAAATGGGCCAAGGATTTGTAAGTGTGTCTATTCGAATTGTGACCTCCTTGTACTTTGCCCCGAGAACACACATGACCCATCAACTTTCAAGAGCTACACGTACGTCATGTACTCGAGATTAAGCGTAAACATCGGACTTTCCGCCTAGACTATGTGAGGGCTTCATGCGCTTAAACAGCAACTTGACCATATTTTTGCAAAAACAAGCCTCCTGTTGTTGATAGGGCCAAAGATAAAGAGAAGGATTTCAAACTATGGAGTCCTCTCCCTGAAAGTTACTGGGATGCTGGCACTTGGCAGTTATACCCTACTTGTTTGCATTTGGCTCACCTGACATGGCTTCCTATTTGAGTTCATTTGAGGCTCTACAGAGGACCTAGCCTCTTGTTGACTACTTGAATTCAAGCATCTCCATTTAATAGAGTAGAATAGGAAGAAGAGGATAGGAATATTGAAGTAGCTATCGACTATGCTGGTTAACTTAAAATTACTTGTCCTTTTCTATCAGGCAGGTCAATGAGCCCCAGTTTGACTCCATTCATATAAGTCCTTAGGGCAAGACACATTGGGTCATTCGGTTGCTCACTCCCACTTGAAAGAGCATTTAATGATGAAGGTGCAAGCACCACGAGGTGTGAAGCAATCTCAAATGTTGATGATTTGTGCTTTACAGTTTGAACTGGAAGATGCAATTGAGAGGGAAGACTTCCAGGAAGCTGCAAAGTTGAAGAAAGCAATTGCAGAAGCAACAATGAAAGACACTGTTGCTGAAATAATGTCGCAAATGAAGGTTGGACAAGCTGTTATCATCAATAAGTATGATCTCAGGTGCAAAAACTTTGGCTCTTTATCTGATTTTCTGTTTCTTTTCACAGACTGCAATAGATGAAGAGTGTTATCATGATGCTTCACAATTGTGCAGAAGTACTGGAAGTGGCCTGGTAACTCTTTTAGCTGTTACAAGCTGTTATCTTAGATAGTTTCCCTTCTCCGTTGTTAGTTATCCTATGATTCCCAAGAAATACATATACATATACACATATAGAGACTATTTACTGGTCTTCCCATCTGCCTGTTCCTCATTGTTGTTGTCTTTGTTATTTATATCTGTTTTGTCTTCCCTTGTATGCAGGTTGGTTGGTGGGCAGGCTGTTCAAAGGATTCCGATGACCCCTTTGGCAGGTTAATCCGCATAACTCCTGCTGTGGGCAGATTTGTTGCCAGGAGTTATAGTCCAAGGTATGATTAAAAAAAAAAAAAGCCCTAGTTTATATTAATCTCTGCTTTGTCGGTAAGATTGACGTGTGAAGTCTATTACAGACAGTTGGCCACTCCTTCCCCTGGGACGCCTCTATTTGAAATGTTTGTGGTAAAAAATGCTGATGGAACGCACTCCAAGCAGGTGATTCATAAATCATTTTTCTTGGCCCAATATGGAAAATTATTGTGTTATTATATGATGTCTGGCTGCTGTTCACAGTTGCGCTGCTGGAGCTTTGCAACAAATTACAAGTTAATGAAAATAATCTGTATAAGGCATGATATATCCATGGTACAATATGTATTGAAAGCTGTCTGGGATGTGACTGTTGTTGGCTGGAGTTTATCGACAATGCCAGTTGGGGCTCCTGCTCACGAGGAGTTAGTATGGTAACTGGTGTCACTGACTGTAGTCCAGAAGATCGACAAGATGGACTACAGTACCATCAAAATTCAGTTTATGTGACTCTGTACTAGGTAACACCTAGCACTGATATAAGATTACCCAGAAGGAAAAATACATTTGGTTGGTTCTACTACTGCGAAAGCACTGCAATAATTATCCGTTCGAATAAGCACCTAGTCTTGGGTTTTAATCATAAAAATCAGGAAATAAAAATAGAGGAGAACCAAATTCCGGTCTATTATATTTCTGTCAGTGATGGAAGTTTTTGCCCTAAGGTTTGACACAATCACAGACCCAGCATGGGGCATGTGGGGGGTCACGTGCCCCCACTTCATGTTATTTGTAAAATTTTGGAACTAGACAAGATATTCGTGGACATGGGAAACATCAGGGTCTGCAAAACAAAATTTGCCAAATAGAATTCTAATACATCAATCAACACATAAAGGAAAAGTCATGGA
The DNA here is from genome assembly GCA_014822125.1 of Arbutus unedo. NCBI lineage: Eukaryota > Viridiplantae > Streptophyta > Magnoliopsida > Ericales > Ericaceae > Arbutus > Arbutus unedo. Next base: position 8,356 of record JABCMJ010007738.1, read on the forward strand.
GCACTTTTATATGGACAAAACTCATCCTTTGAGCACTCCAATGATTGTTTGATCACTTGATGTAAACAAAGATCCTTTTCATTCTCAAGAAGAGGGTGAACAATTACTCTTTCTTGAAGTACCAATATGAGTGCAATATATATTGTGATGTACCATGCCAATTGTACCCGGCATGATATTGCATTCTCGGTCAATTTATTGGCACGTTATAGTCCCTCTCTAACTCGAACACATTGGAATGGAGTTAAATAGATATTATGCTATCTTCGAGAAACATTGGATATGGGTTTATTCTATTCAAATGGCTCGAAGTTAAAATTAATCGAATATGCAGATGTTGGTTATCTATCTGATCCACACAGAGCTCAGTCACAAATAGGATATGTATTCACACGTGGTGGCAAGGCAATATTATGGCGCTCGATAAAGCAACTATTAACTGCCACTTCTTCTAGTCATTATGAGATTCTTACAAGTCATGAAGCAAGCCGGGAATGCATATGGTTGAAATCTATGATTCAGCATAATTGAGAAAGAAATGGATTGTCTTCAATTAAGGATAGCCCGATAATATTGTATGAAGATAATTTTGCATGCATCTGACGAATCAAAGCTAACTATATAAAAGGTGACCAATAAAGCATATCTCTCCCAAATTCTTTTGTACACATGAGCTCCAGAAGAATGAAGATATTGATTTCCAACATATACGTACAAATGAGAATTTGGTGGATTTATTTACTAAAGGATTGGCAACCAAAATGTTCAAGAAACTGGTCCATAAAATTAGAATGCGTCGACTCGAGGATCTGGCACGTAACATTTAAGGGGGAGATATGACATTAAAAAAAAATTACAAATTGTACTATTTTCCCTCAATTCTAAGGTTTTTTTTTCCACTTGTTTTCCTTAGCTGTAATGAGGCAAACTGAGACATTTATCACCATCATAAAGGCTACAAGAATAATGTACTTTTTTTCCTTTGTGAAGGGTTTTTTTCTCATTGGTTTCCTCAACAAGATTTTAATGAGGCATATTCTTACTGTGAAGTCATCTAAGAGGGAGCATTATAAAGTGAACGAGTTCATCAGGAGAAAATTTTCTATTGGTTGGATGACATAACCAAATCTTATTGGTTGAACAACGCAGCGGGTTAAATTCTATTCGTCGAATGAAACAGCCTTTCTGCTTGGTTGAACAATGTGGGGCTTTCTTCTTGGTTGAACGGCATTGTTGGATATTCACCATATATGGGTGATTCCTTTATTAGTATTAGCTGCCTTATTATTGTCTTTCTAAGTTGGGAGGAGCCTAAGGGCCTTTTTTGTAATTGTACTCACATTGAGATTATTATATAAAGGGTTAGAGTCCTAATCTCTAACCAAGCTTTCACACAATATTATTCAATATGGTATTAGAGCCACTCTTAGTAGGGTTTGGCCAATTACTATAGCCGCCGCCACCAATAATCATCGCAACACCAGCCACCACTAAAAACCCAACCCCGGCCTCCTTTCTACCATGACTGCCACGAGTGCCTCTTCCCTAAAACCCAATCACCATCCCATTGCAAACCCACTGAACACCCATCAACCACCTCGTGACCTCCCTTAGACCACCACGAGCCCCCCTCGCCACTCGCAACCACCATTAGCCTCATCATCGCTGCTCTTTACTCTTTGCTGAACTCTCTCGTGTTCCTGACCTTTTTTTGATGGGCTTCTAGATCAGCCCATGATCCTTCCATAAATTCTTGGATATCGTACGGCTTGTTTGTGGCTTCCAGTGTTCCATCTCTTATCGTGTGATTATTAGGAGTACTTGTTTTCGCTTGCCATAGGGGAGGAGAAATCTACCGCAAGCTCCCAGGCCACTGACAAAGATGGGGAATGTTATTCCCAGAGACAAATCGAACTTGAGAATCACTGCCACCTTATTCGATGGCTAGAACTACCTCTTTTGATCACGCTTGACAGTCTTGTTTCTGAAAAGTCAAGACAACCTAGCTTATGTCGATGGGACAACACCACCACCACCACCTGTTAAGGATTCAAGGTATAAAAAATAGGGATATAGTGAATTCCCAAGTGATGAATGGACTAGTATATTCTATGATTCCTTCGATCGGCTTGGGATAACTGATTTTGGATATGGTCAAGGAGATTTGGGATGCCCTTGTGGATACCTATACTCACAAAGGGAACATGGCTCAGATATATGACCTGAAGCGCATCATCGAACGACAAAAACAGGATGAGATGACAGTTTTGTAGTACTTCACGACCCTTACTAGCTTATGGCAGTCTTTTGATCATTACCAAGTTGAGTATTGGGAATGGAACCACTTCCATCTCTCTGAGAAGTTTTTGCCTATATTCAAAATGAAGAAAGCCAACATGCTACTGTGTTGTCTACTATTCTTTTTGACTATTTTGCCTTGGTTTTTGCTCCCAACAATGTGGTAGGAGCCAGTTTTGAAACCGAAATAGTTTTTCCGAGAGGCCTCCTAATGAGAAGGATAAGTTATTTTGTGATCATTGCCAGCATCCTCGCCATATCAGGAAGACATGCTGGAAACTCAACGGGAGCAGAGGCAATCGTGGAGAAGATGGCCGCTTTGGGTATTCAGGGGCTAGGTTTGGGAGTTATGGAAGTAGAGGGGGAGGATCCCGTACCCATCACACAGAGGTTGTAGATTCACCAACTGCTAGTGATCCGACTCCATCTTCATCAGAGATGGAGACTCTTTGTCGCTTTATGTCGCGGCTTGATAACCGCACTGGTTCCTCGTTGTCTTTTGCCCGTTCAGGTAATATAGCTAACTTTGTGAGTACACTCCATTCTCTGTCTAGTATTCCTTGGGTTATTGATTCCGGCGTATCTGATCATATGATTGGTGTATCCTTTGTATTCTCCACCTATAAACCATACTCAGGTCTAGATAGAGTAAAAATCCCTGATAGCACTTTTTCGTCAGTGTTGGGAAAAGGTTTAGTCCATGCTTCCCTGTTCTTACTATTATCCTATGTATTTCATGCTCTTAGTTTTTCTACTGATCTATTGTCTATTAGCAAAATTAGTCGTGACTTGAATTGTAGCATTTCAATTTTTCCTTCTCACTGTATTTCCAGGATCTTATCACGAGGAAGATAATTGATAGTGGTAGAGAGGAAAATAGTCTGTATGTCTTGGATCTCGTGGAAGGAAGTTCGGACAGTTACCAGCAGGCTCATCTCACGAGAGTTTCGAATTCCGCTACCGACACTATCTGGTGATGCAACACCGTCTGGACCATTCTTCTTTTTATTTATTACAACACTTGTTTCCTTCTTTGTTAGAAAATAAAACTATTTTCATCTTTAAATGTGAATCTTGTGAACTGGGCAAGCATCATCGAGCTCCCTTTTATCCAAGTCATAATAAAAGTCCTGTTCTATTTAGTCTTTATTCATATTGATGTTTGGGGCCCTTCATGGATTGTTTTTCTTAAAGATCATACATGGTTTGTCTCTTTTGTAAATGATTTTTTCCGTACTTCATGGGTCTATTTGATGAAAGACAAAAGTGAAGTTTATACTATTTTTAAAGATTTTCATAAAGTAATTTGCAGTCAATTTGGGGCAATTGTCAAAATTGTCCTTTGCGATAATAGGGGAGAGTTCTTTAAAGATGGTATTACAACTCATTTTTGGGACCATGGCATAATTCATCAAACTTTTCATACTCACAACTCTCAACAGAATGGTGTTGCCGAGCACAAGAATAGCCACCTCTTAGATATGGCCCGAACCATGAGTTTCTGGATGAATGTTCCCAAACAATTCTGGAGTGAGGCCACCTTGACTGTTGCATTCCTAATCAATTGTTTTCCTACTCATGTTCTCGACAAATGGGCACCTGTCGCTGTACTTACTAGGTCATCTATGCTGCTTTCCATCGCTCCCCGTGTATTTGATCCACGAGCCCTTAAATGTATATTTGTCGGTTATTCTTCCACCTAAAAGGGTTATAAGTGCTATCATCCTCCAACCCACAAGTGGTTTGTCTCTATGGATGTCACATTCTTTGAGTCAATCATATTTGACCTCCCCTTCACCTCTTTAGGGGGAGAGTACACTTATAGGAGTAGAAGAGATTCCGAAGTTGTCTGTACTTACGTCTAATTCTTTTGAGATACCAATAGATTAAAAAATGATATTGAGGGAGAAGAAGTAGGAATGGAAAATCAAGGGAAATAGTTCATGGAAACAGTAAGACCTCTAACAAGAAAAGAGGATATTCTTTATCACAAGAGACCAAGATATAAAACTATCCTTCCTGGTCCACCACTACAATCACCAAAATGTGGTATAGATTTAGGTACTTCTACTTCTTTTCCTTCTATTTTTGACAGTGAATTAGATAATTTAGATGAACGCATTGCCACACGCAAGGGTGTTAGGGCTTGTACCCAACATCTGATGTCTAAATTTGTCTCGTATATTCGGCTGTCTCCTTTTTATAAAGCCTTTGTTTCAAAATTTACTTTTGTGTCTATTCCTAACAATGTTCAGGATGCACTCACTGATCCCAAATGGAGAGGTGCCATGTTAGGAAAGATGAAAGCTCTTTGTAAAAATAATACTTGATAGTTGATTGAGATATCGAAAGGGCACAAGATGGTATGGTGTAAGTGGGTATTCACAGTCAAGCACAAAGCGGAGGGATCCCTTGAGAGATGTAAGGCAAGGTTGGTGGCAATGGGTACACAAAAACATATGGAGTAGATTATCAGGAGACCTTTGCTCTAGTCGTAAAAATAAACATTGTGAGGATTCTTCTGTCACTAGCGGCAAACATAAATTGGCCACTTCATCAGTTTGACTTAAAGATTGTCTTTTTGCATGGAGATCCGGAGGAAGAAGTATACATGAGCATTCCTCCCGGATTTGAAGATCACAAGACTGTGGGAAAGGTTTGTAGACTTAAAAAGTCCTCATATGGGCTTAAACAATCCCCAAGAGCATGGTTTGAAAGATTCCCTCAAGCAATGATCAAATATGATTTTAGGCAAAGCCAAGGTGATCACACACTCTTCATCCGACATTCCTTACAGAGTTCCTCATAGTATATGTGGATGATATCGTTCTTACAAGTGATGATGTGGAGGAGATGCAGACTTTAAAAGGGCATATTGCAAAGGAGTTTGAAATAAAGGATTTGGGAAGTTTTAAATATTTTTTGGGAATTGAGGTAGCTAGGAGAAGTCAAGGAATCTTTATCTCACAAAGAAAGTATGTCCTTGACCTTCCAACCAAGACTGGTTTGCTTGGGTGCAAGGCATGTGATATGCCCATGGAGCCTAATCAAAAATTAAGAGATGACACAAATGGAGCAGTGGTAGACAGGGAGAGATATCAGCGATTTGTAGGCAAGTTAATCTATTTGTCACATATCCTTCCTGATATTGCCTGTGCTATGAGTATAATAAGTCAGTTTATGCACGCTCCTCATGAGTCTCTCTATGATGTTGTCCTTCGAGTTCTTAGATATTTGAAGTCAGCCCCTGGGAAGGGTCTTTTCTTTAGGAGACATGATCATATACAAGTAGAGGCATATACAGATGTAAACTGGGCAAGCTCAGTTTGCGACAGGAGATCTACTTAAGGGTACTGCACCTTTGTAGGAGGCAATCTTGTCATGTGGCGTAGCAAGAAATAGACTAGCGTATCTAGATCTAGTGTTGAGGTAGAATTTCAAGCTATGTCACAAGGGATCTGTGAGTTGTTGTGGATAAAACTCCTACTGAGAGACTTGAGGTTTGAGCCTACAAAACCCATGAGGTTATATTGTGACAATAAGGCAGCCATTAGTATTGCTCACAATTTGGTTCAGCATGATAGGATTAAGCATGTGGAGATTGACAGACACTTTATCAAAGAGAAGTTGAACAGTGTGATTATTTGCACTCCGTTTGTGAAATTTGGTGAACAACTGGCAGATGTCCTCACACAAATGTCTCAAAAGCTCATCTCATCATTTCATTCTTGGCAAGCTAAGCATGAGAGATGTCTTCGCACCAACTTGAGGGGGAGTATTGGATATTCACCATATATTGGTCGTTCCTTGATTAGTATTAGCTGCCTTATTATTGTCTTTCTATATTGGGAGGAGCCTAAGGGCCTTTTTTGTAATTGTACTCACATTGGGATTATTATATAAAGGGTTAGAGTTCTAATCTCTAACCAAGCTTTCACAATATAACTCAACAGGCACAAGAAGTTTTGATTGGTCGGATGACACAATCGTTTCCTAAATCTTCTTCTATACATAGAGATCTCAGTTCTGAATTTCATTCATTCAAAAAGAGAGTGAGCTTTATCGTAAAGCGTGTGAATGGATATTGTGAGAAATATTTCAATCAAATTAAGTTGGTCCGGAAGACCAATTCTTTTCTTGATAGTTACTAAAGAAACTATCCTTTCTATATATGGTGTTTTGTGTTTATTTATTTTTGTAGTTTTTATAACATATCAGGACTTTTGATGCATTTTTGTCAACTACTTTTCAAGATGTTGGTTACTTGTTTGTTTAAGCCCAGTACATGTGCTTGATCAGATTTTTGTTTTTGAGATTACGAGTCATATGTGCCTCCACTATGTGCAATTCCTGGGTCCGTCACTTGCTCGTCAGGTCTCTCTCTCTTTTGTTTTCTTTCTTTTACATTCAGTTTTATTCTAACTGCTGATTTGTTGTTTTCATTGCAGGTAGTATTCTTGCAACATGTCAAAGGAAGTTCAAAGAATACCACAAGTTCACCATCCACGAAAGGGCCATCTAGTTCTGAGATTGAGGATGAGTCTGTTGATGGCATAAAGAGGAACAAAACCAACGCAGAGAAAAGTGAGGATAGAACTATAAATGTTGAGGGAGCAACTGAGGAAGGTATAGCCAGTGTGCTGAATTTTTTGAAAGAAAAAATCCCACAACTGAAATTTGAAGCAAGCAATATTGATGTGGCTGAAGAAGTTGAAGAGGACACTGATGGAGTAAAGCAGTTGATGGAAGAAGGTGATGAGGATGCAACACATGTTGCAGATTCTGATGATGAAGCCAGTTCTTTGGATGATAATCTGGGAGAGGGTAATGACGCGAGAGGAGATGCAAAGAATTTGTCTACAAAGGTATTTATTGGAGGGATATTACATAATGAGGAAGATACTTCTACTAAGGATGACTATGTCCGCCAGCCAGCTGAAATTAAAGACATGGACAGAGATTCTTTCGTGCTTCATATTCCGGCGAGAAGCCAATACCCTGATAGCAAAGAGAGTATATCAGCTATTGAAGCTAAAGCTGTTTCTGAACTCATGCCTCCTGATGTTGGCAAGGCATTTTGGGGTTCTAGTTTGATACCATCAAAGGTTAGTTTGACATTGGCTTGGGACTTGTTGGCCATGCAAATTAAATTACTCCACTTGAAATGAAAAATAACTAAAATTGGTAAAGTGTAAGATGATATGAGTTTTTCAAGTGCCAAACATAACAGACTTAGACACTCAATTTTGCATCATGTATTCTAGACTAATTTTTTAGGGAAATTACTTTAATTCCTGAAACTTGGTAACTCATACCGGTCCAGAACTGTAATATTGCTCCGTAATATTATTTTTTCTTGGACCTCGAATTGGATATGTAGGTGTAAAAAAAATGGCCTGGAAGCATAACTGCACAAGGGATCTAGGTCCCCTCTCTCTCTCTCTCTCTCTCTCTCTCTCTCTCCCCTTGTTGAAAAAGGTGAAAAACTTCCTGGATGCCATTCTTCATCACCGTTATGTGGGATCAATGATTTCACCAGTCTTTCCTCAAATCTAGGTTCCAAAATCTGGTTTTAAAATTCTAATGCTTTTCACACCAGAAGGGAATTCTGGAATTGCATCCTGTAGGGAATACCAATATTTCTGTGTTGGATAAATTTTAAATATGAGGGGAACTGTGTAATGTATAATGGTTTTAAACCTACCCAGCTTCTTTCTTCTAAACCTCGGTTGCCTTATGATGGCCACGTTAGGAGTTATTGTTGCCTTTTGGCTTTAGTATACTAATCGATGGTTATGATCGTCATAGTTGTCCAAAGATATGCGTGAAATCGTCAAGCATGCTGTTACTCGGGCTCTAAAGCGGTACAGGTTATCTGAGTATACATCTTTTAGTCGAATTACCACTGCTGAAGGTGATTTCGATCCTTTTGATGGTAAGTTTACTTCTCTCTCTCTCTCTCTCTCTCTCTCTCTCAGTATGTTGATGGACCAATATGCTGGTTGGAGTGTAGGCCTTTATGTTGGTGCCTTCGGCCCTTTTGGCGCTGAAGTAGTTCAGTTGAGGCGTAAATATGGTACTTGGAATAGTAAAGATGATGTTGAAAAATCATCAGATATTGAGTTCTCTGAGTATGTTGAGGCAGTAAAGCTAACAGGAGATTTAAATGTTCCAGCTCGCCAGGTACTTGGCATTTCTTCTTCCCCATTCAGTTACCTTTTGTAGATTGCATGCTTTCAGATTTTTGGATATATGGATGTAATTGAAATGGCCTAATTTTGTTAGGGTGCAGTCTTACTGCTCTTAGCTCTAAGATGATGACTCTGGTTTATCTGAAAGAACATCGCCACGTGGCACTTATGAGTGGACCCACTACCCCACTATCTGGAAGTTCATCATTCCTCATTCCAAACAAGCACTCTGGGCTCTATATCCTTCCATGCATCCATATAGGGAACTCCTCCCTGAAGCCCGCAAAGCAAGTACTATGCATACTTAATGAGATTCTCATAGGTTCTCTCATTCACACACGCACACACTGAATAAGGCTCCATTGAGCGACTCCTAATTCCACAACACCATAGCAGGGCCTAGGTATCTTGTTTGGGACCAAAGGAGGCATGTGGTTTGGAGGTTAGAGAAAAAGGATTGTCATGACTCACCTCCAGTAGGGGGAGTTCTACCTTGACTTGCCATAGAGAGAGAGAGAGGAGGCAGAGACTGACATTTGACACCTTGAAAGATGTGTCACAGCCATCGCCTGACATTTGGAAGCCGTATCATACCCACCTGGCTTAGTTCTATGATACATCTCTTCATTTATCACTTAAACTCTGTATCTCACATGATAGCGCTCAAACTTTGATTGTTGGACTCAAAAGGAACCTTGCCAACATCCATTCTACCCACCAGTGAGAAGGAAGCTTGACATCTGGCTTCCTTCCTCTCTAAGTTTCTTACACTGTATAAAGATGGCTTGACAAGGCATTGAAGAGACATTCACTACACCCAAGACCTATACGGAGCATTCTGAACTCTCTGGTTGACAACTCTCTACTGTGTGTCTCTCTCTCTCTCTCACAGAGACTGTCCGCTTTCTCCTTCGTTCCCTCCGATGTTTTCAAGCCATTTTAGTATCAGCATATTCTCGGACAGTGACGTCAGCTTTGCTCTTACCTGGACCCACAACGACTTGTGCATAACCCACAATTTTATAATATCTAATGGACACTATTTGTACATTAGCCAATCTAACTTCAGTTCTTCAGGTTTCATTTACTTCTACGTTGTCTATTTAGACATAGTTTAATGAGAATGATTTATCTAATGGAAGTTATTGTCACGCTAACCCATTAACTTCCTGTTATCAGGTTATCTTTCGTGCAAAAATTGGTAAAGGGAATCGTATCCCCAACAAGGGGTTGTATCCAGATGAATTAGGGGTGGTAATTACATTTGCATCTCTCTCTCTCTCTCTCTCTCCCTCCTGTATATGTATGAGAGGAGCACGTTTTTACGAATTGACTCTTGAATATGTTTTTAGTGGACTTCTGTAAATTCCTATTTAGAGGGGACTTGCCAAATTCCCTCAGCAACACTCAAAATAATCTTCTCTGACAAAATCCTTATCATGTATCATAAATGAGTTTGTCAACCAATATGTCAAAATGTCAATAAGATATGCCATGTCGTTTTCTGAGAATAGCAATATATGTGCCTTCTTCACATCACCATTCATTTCATGTTATGCCAAGGAAAATAGCACGTCATAGCTTTCTTCAATACCACGTGCACCCTATGCAATGACACGCATAACGTATAAATGCACCCCATGTTGCAAAGTAAGATACATGCAACATATATTCATACGGGTGCATGTGACTTTCCCTAGTTAGACAAAAAGGGCGTGGAATTGCGAACAGATGCTGGAGATGAGTAACATGGTTCGAAAAAAATAGTGCAGCAAATAGATGATAAATGATTTCAAATTATTTTTGAGTTGAAGAACTTTGATAATATGTTGAAAAGATGCATAATGACATCTGTAGAAGCATCATGAAATTGGGGGGGGGGGGGTTTGGTGGGGTTGAGAATTAACAATCATGAGCAGGTATTCCTGGCATCTCCAAAATGTGTTGAAGAGTTCTTACACACGTCTGGTCGTCCTTGCAGAATTCTTTGCTTCTTTTTATACAAGTTTCGAGGAAGCTTTATCCTTCTTGTTTTGATTGCATTTAGATTCCCGTCTCTTGGAAAGAGCCGCTAGACACATGTTTTCTCATTAAATTAATTTCTCCAGAGGTTTTGGTATTTTTTGGGTCATTGGACGCCTATTCTGTTTTGATTTCTGAGATGACCATGTTATCACCTCGTATACCCCTGTAATGGTGCCCTGAGTCCTGACATGTAGTAGATAGTGCTTAGGAGAGTTTACTATAGTTTCTATGTTATAGATCTTCAACTTAAATGGCGTTAACAATATCTTCCTGTTGGCCTTCTGATCCAGATTGCAAGCTATAAAGGTCGAGGAAGGGTAGCAGAGTATGGGTTCCGAAATCCAAAATGGGTTGAGAGTGAACTCCTCCAACTTAGTGGCAAGGTAATGACATACAAAAGCTTTGAATTGTCAAACTTCCACTTGATTCTGGCACTTGAGTTTTAGGACTAATTTATTCATCCAACCGTGGTTTCATGTAGGGCATGGGACAGTATGTCAAAGGAGCGGATCTTGGTTTGCTTTATGTTGTACCCAAGCAGAGTTTTTTAGTACTTTTCAACCGATTGAAACTACCAGAATGAGTCACTTTGGGTAATCTGTTTGATCTAACACCCCTTTGCCCTTTGCGTACTGTTGATTTCAAGAAGAGGAAACATTTCTTGTTTTCTTGAAGCTGCGGTTCCCAGTGATAATGCTACATCTACTTTTTGGTTCTCTCTCTGAATTGTGCTATTGAAGATTTTGTAGTTTGAATAGAAAAAGAGAAGGAAAAGGGAAAAGCAAAGAAACAGAAGAGGGTTTAGGGGATGAACTGCAATGTTTCTGGAGGGTACTTCGTGTAGAATAAGTAATGGGTTTTTTTGTTCTCAGCTCACTTACCTGTGATGCAATGTAATTTTGTTTGAACCAGCTGGCAAGGGTAGTCGCATTCCAGTGGGTGGATCAAGGGTCTGATAGTTACTGGTATGATTTTCTAATAAATACTTGGATAGATATTTATGTGGTATACGTGGAATGGAGAAGTACATATACTATGAATTTATCGGTTTGTTTTTGGTAGACCATTGTCAGGAAAATTAAACTATATAATTGTGCATTCGCATTTCTAAAGTAGTAGAAGCTAACCCAACGGTAGAAAGGTAGAAAGCAGGTAGAAAGAAATGTATCTTGTTGGCGATGTGTCATGGCCCATTGTTTGGTTGGTGCTATGTTTACATGTACGAGAAATGTGATAAGGAGATTTAGGTATTTGTCTGAGAAGCTTTAACTTTTTGTATTGTGCTGGAGAAAGCTTACATGCAAAGAAACCCTGGACTTGTGTATATCTGTTGTTATTCTGATACCTTGGACCTGGCTTTATAGTTCGTAAAGGATCTTGGTCTGTTCTTGTTTTAATGTGCTGCTTTTAAATACCGATGATGTGAGAAATTTTTAATATGAAATACAATCACGTGATTAGGATTTTCAAGTACAGGTGAACTTATCTTGCCAAAAAAGAAAGGATATTGTAAGAATTATTTTAATACATGAAATACGATCATATAGTTAAAAGGGTAAATTACATCAATCTCGCCTGAGCTTTTCACATAAACCATTAGGATATAGGACCCTTCAGGTAATAGAAATTACTATCCCTCCTCGAGGTTAAAAGTCGAATTGCACCTACTTTCTTCCCATTTGTCAACTGTTAGTTGACCTAGTAAATTGTCATGATGTTCTAATTTTTTTTTCAAATATCCATTTTACCCTTCCTATTTTTCATTTATTTTTCAAGCTCAAGCAAAAAAAAGCTCCACAACTGCAGTTAATTTGTGAACCCACTAGATTTAGCACTTGTTATTTCGTATCCGGTTAAAATCTTGGGTAATTGGTCAAAGTGGGTAGCTCCAGTAGACCCATAGATCATGGAACAAATAGGTTGGGTAGGTCCAACTACCAGACTACATGTATAGATGTGAACCCCCCTCATT